>JAKSZP010015223.1:0-32442 GCA_022478985.1 Massospora cicadina | reverse complement strand
AAACATTTGGTCCAAGATGACAGAAATTAGGAGTAATTCTCCAATTTCTGGAATCATTTACTAATAGTATTGACTGACCCACTGGTCAGTCCATGTAAAAAGAGGACCTCAGCTGCAATCTTCAGAACTTTTTCATTAAGTTGATCTTCCAAGGTGTCTACTCTTCTTTGTGCATCATTGACCTGTACTTTATTACTGATGATAGCCTTACTAACTTTTTTAAAGTTGGAATTCAGCTTATCTAGTAAGTTTAATTAGGAAGATTGCTCCTCCTCTTGAACTCGCTATACTTCTGCAAGATCTAGATTATGCCAAGCCAGAATCCTTTGGTTGTGCTTGATTGAGGGCTGTATGAAGCTAACCAAGAACTTATTTGTTGCTTGTGTACAGTTGAGAAGTTTTGCCATAGTTGCCATGGTCACCTCTTGGTACCACATATACATTTTCATCTTGAAGGCTTAATCCTTAAAGTAGTAAAATAGCCCAAAAGATGGGTCCATCTGCAATGTACCAATCCTGTACCCATGGAATAAGGTCTCCATCATCTCTTTAACACTATTTGAGGTAAACTTGATAGGGCCTGTTGTGTCCACATGCCCTCCTCCCACCGTGATTAGATCTAAGGAATATTAAGTACTCTCCTCAGTATTATGGCGTTCAGTGTTGAAGTACTCAGTGATTTCTTGGTCACTGGTTTTATGCCATTTTCATTGTATCTTCTGGCAAAAATTTCCTGAGATTTAGATAAATTATTCATATAAAAAATGTAAAGTGAATTTTAGTGAGTACCACCTTGATGATTTGAGGATTAGCTCACATATTAATGTATGCCTGTTTTGAGATTCAGGAAGAGTTTTGACAATAGTTCCTTGATTATTCTGTGTCTTACGGTATTTCCTAACTGTTTGGAAGCTCACAAAGTAAACAACAATAAACGACTCTTCTGGTCTTCTTTGGGTATTTTTTTCCCTCTCTATTTGGGAGCTCTCCAGACAGGTAATTATGACAAGCTCCCCTGAATGCTTGTCTACGCTTCTTAATATGAAGATCAAATTGATATAAGATAATATAAGACAAAAATGTAATTAGATGGAAAGATGATAATTTATTTTAGGGCCAGGCCCCGGTATTTTATGGCTCTAGGGCAACTCCTGGCCATACTTATCCATTAGATGAGTTAATCAAAACCATGTCAATCCACTATGGATTATGGCAGTGGTTATTAAAATATCCTCTAGTTGATTTGTCTCATGAATTAACTAAATTATCATCATTTCAGCTTGATTGGAGGCACTACTACTCTCATAATCAGGAAGATTTATTAAACTTAATATTAGCACCTCAGTCAAGTATATTTGCCTCTTAATCAGCCTGATTATATTTTGTCATACAGCTGACAAAATACAATAAATGGGGAGCTTAAATATATAGAGTTTATATAATAATGCACCCCCAAATTGGGATGTCAGCAGGCCTCTCAATAGTACTAGGTACTCCCTATTTAGGATGTCCGTGTGCAAGTACTATCAAAAATTACAATAACCAACGTACATTTAAAATAGAACTCATTAATTGTTTTTGCATTAAATTCTGAAAACACAATTAAGTTTGTGCCATAATTTCACTTTGTTCACCCAAGTGTATCCCATAGTCAGCCATAAAGTAATTATATCATAGCTATTAATAGCTACAATAATTGGGACACTTTTTGTATTATTGAGGTGGTTTTGGGATGAATCTAGTTATGCGGATAAATTATAAAGGATCAAAGGATTCATCAATGGGAGTAATCTATCAGCATTGATGGTTATCTCAAAGGGCTTAACTTTTAGTCAACCATCAAAATCTAACAATGACCTCCATTTTCTTCTTTATATGAGAAGAGAGGATGACCAAGGGCTTTGTAATGGCACCAACAACCCAACGTCCATTAAATGTTTGAGCTCTGTCCTCATCTGTAGCTCCTCTACTTTTGAATTTTGGTATGGTTTAGATTGTGTTACAAGTTAGGGTTTTTGGAGTGCTCACAGGTGCTAATTTACTCCTGATTTCAACAATATGGCAGGAGAAGGATTATCTCAACTGATGGAATAAAACTAATAGGGAGCTTTTTCCCCAATAAATAAGATACTACAACTAAAAAGCTATAATAAAAATTGGGTTTTACCAGCCTTTTTTAATAAATGGCGGCTAGGGGATTAAAAAGCGACCCTCTAGCAATCTCAATGCTTAGTATTTAAATTAACTTGAGGCTTGGACTGAGATAGGCTTATATTCAATATTAACTTTGAGCCTATTTAGGAAATATGGGTTGTCAAACTATCAGAGCTTTCAAACTCACCTTGCTTTGCTGAAACGGCTAATGGAGGGTCAATTGTAGGCAAGATGAACCCATGGGGTTATGATTTGATGTTTAACCAATCACTGTGAGAGAAAATAATTGCACCTTGGGGGACCCCTGCCAAGCTTATAAAAGGGGGTGTTCCCCACTTAGGTGATTCAATTGAACTAGCAGTGGGCCAGGGAGGAATCTCCAATGGACTCCCCAGATTTCAGCACATATTTGGTGCAATTTGCTTACCCAAGTTCATATTATTTGCCCAAGAAAAATTAGTAAAAGTGTTATCCAAATTTAAGGGGTTCCACAGGGTATTGACTAGGGTCTTTTGGCCGATTTTATATGTATTAGAAATCAAAATGCTATCATGATCAGATTGGTTAGGTAATTGTTCAATGAGCACCAAGTTAGAGCTAGTGTGGGGGTGGACTCTCCCATCATTGGAACTATTTGTACCCAAAAAATTCTTTTCTCTTAAGTAGACAGGCAATTGTATGACAGATTGGATGGGACGATCATCTCCAACATCAACTGTGTGAGTCCAACCCTTCATGTGCCCATAATCAGTATCAGAGATAGAGGAAATTTTGCTATAGGACTCCCATTAAACTATGAACTTTATTAAGATCTGCTGGGGTTATCTTCTCAGAAGTATGAATGGTAGGTAGGGTGCATAATTATTGGTCAGCGGGTAAGCCCAAATCCGCCATAGACCCAATACAGTGAACTTGCTTGATGTCTTCAATGGGAATTAGCAGGCCTCTTCTGATCTCCTGATGCTTTTTATGACCATTTCTATTTAGTGGTAAGATTCCCCAGCAGGAGATCGATAAGTCGATTATAGGATGGGTCTAGCACAACAGGCTATACCCAGGTCTCTAATGGACTAATACCCTCAACGCTAGTTAGGTGCAGTAAGCAGTTGAGGTGCATTTACATTGTAATCTTAGTGTCAACTACCCTTTGTTCACCTGCTTTGATTACTACTTCTTCTGAAGCATAAAAAGGGTTACCCTCTAGAGCATCCACTAATTTGGGCAAAATTTTATATCTCTTCCTGCTGTGGTGAGGTGTAGTGATAATGCTGAGAAGGGGTACTCCACTGTGCAGGCTTAATCCTTTTTGTTAAGCTTATCAATAGTTGGAATCAGAGAGACCTCGTAGTTAAGCAGGGAGAGATATCCCTGCTTCAATTAATGATCCCTTTGTATTCCAGCATAAAATGTGTACCAATTAGCAAGTCTTAAGTATTGTTCACCAAGGCCACTGCTGGGGCTGGCAAGTTGAGCTGTAAATTGTATGGGCAAGGAAGAGTATAAACCAATAGCGCATGTGCTGGAGGAATCATCAGTACCATACTCTTATGTATAGTCGATGTCAGGAGCCAGCTTACTCTTTTTGATGGGTTTGGATGACAAAATATTCTCAGGGGATCCTGTGTCAAGGATAGCTGTGACCCATACTCTGTTGAAGACAATCACCGCTTTTGTTAAAGTTCCATTCAAGTTGGGGAAAAGATCTAGGGCCTCCTTTAGACAAAGAGTTGATACAATTTTCTGTGCAGCCTTAGTATTTCTCTTGGATAGACTGCAGAGTATGGACACACTGAATAGATCAGATAGCCTAGCAATGAGCTGGTCAGCGTCACTGGCAGTGTTGATAACTTCAAACCCCCTCAGCTCTTGATGAAGTAAGTATGGCGGGGTATCCTAACAGCATATGCTATTTCTAGGTTCAATCTGTCAGGTACCTTTACTTTGATTGGGGCTCCTAAGACATAATAGCCAACAACTTCACAACCCCCTTCATATTCGTCATCAGAGGGATTATCAATGCATATCAGGGAACCCATAGATTGTAAGATATCTTCAGGGCTTCCCTTATGGCTGAATGGGCCTTGAGGTTTTTCATCCACATCTTTACCCTTTTGAGGAGGATTTGGGATTGTAATGGCCTTGATTTTAGCCTTTTCAGTAGCAGTTTTGGCCTGCCCCATGGCCTTAGGTTCTGAACAAGGTCCAACCAGAGAAGAGGCCAAGGTGGATAGATACAGCGGCTTGGAGAGAAGTGACAATTGATTCACTTTAGAAGACCGCTCTGAAGAGAGAAGGGAGCAGGGCAACGTGATAACTGACTTTACCAGTTGATCTTTAGGAACTGATGCTGGAGGGGAGCTCTGCCTCATCACTGCTAGTACCCTCTGATTATCCTCACATTGTGGAAAATAATGTTGCCGCAGTTTTAAGGGATCAGGTTTCCAGAGGGTGACATCCATAGAAGAAGCTGGAGGGGTTATAGTAGATCTTGCCTTAAAGCTCTTTGAATAAGGTCAAGTTCATGAAAGTCAGCCACCCATAGCAGTGCCTCCTTAATGTACTGTACATTTTGGAAGTTTGTGTGGGAATTCAGGCCTTTTTTTTGCTCGCTGGTGCGTTTTACATCTGATTTCCACATTAATTGGCAGGAGAAGTAGGTTTCTTGACTGTGGGATATTTATTATCAGGGGGTTTGATTTAGCTTATAAGAAACTAGAAAGCTTTTAAATAGGGAAAAAAGAAGTGTTTTATAGGGGTTTTTATTAGTATTAGCTCCAGGGTAAAAGAAGAACCCTCTCATATCTAGCAACTTAATATTTAAACTATATTAAGGTTTAAAGGGAAATCGATGGGAAGTTTGGATTGCTTAGCAACGGCCAAATTTGGGAATATTGGGATATGACTATCAATTGGTTGAGGCTCACCTCACTCTAATGTGAAAGCAGATGAGGAAGTGACGACCAGAAATATGAACCCGTGAGGAAGGGATATTATATATCTAGTCCAATCAGAAGGTGGGAAAATATTTTCACCTTGTTGGACCCCCTCCAACCCTATAAAAGGGGCTGTTATTTGCAGTGTAGCTTGAACAATAGTAGTTGCAAGATAAGGACTTATGGATGGCTCCCTTTATTTCGCTGCACAGTCAGCGCAATCTAAATGCACAAACTCGTGCTAAGTGCCTGAGTTATATTAATTAAATTATTATCCCAATTCCAAGAATTTATTGAGAATTGACTAGGGTCTTTTGGCCAATGTTATTGCTAACTTCATCCGAAACACTCTTTTGATTATGTTGGACTTGTATTTGTCTGAAATTACTCCTTCAAGAGTGTTAGGGGGTGAATAATGATGCAAGGACCGGCCATAAATACATTTAATAGTAGCTCCAGAAGCAAAGGTTTTGATAAAATACTCATCCCCTCACTTATATGTGACTGCAAATGGCCCTTCTTAAATAGAACCAAGCTTCTCACTTCTAGGAATGATGCAGTTGTGATAATATAACACCAAGTCAGATACTTAAAAAGGAAGGGAGAGGAGTCCAGAGCTCATTAGCTACTTAACCTTCTTTGGTGACAGTCTTTACAGAGTTAGTCATGGACTCTATAGTAATTTTATGGCGTGTTGGGTCAACTTTTTCATGGCTTGTTCAGGGTCAGTCCTGTCAGTGAAAATGTCTTTAGCTAGTAGGGCTGGAACCCCAGGTTCTCATCTATACAACATGTGAAAAGGGGACATATTGAGGATGCGATGGTAGCTAATCCAGTAGGCAAAGAGGGCACTGGATAAATAGAGATCCCAGTGGAGAGGGTCAAAGCTAGCCATTTTGCTATGTATAGAGAGTAGGGTTCCATCAACTCTTTTACGGCACCATTTGTAGATGGGTTATAGGGGGCTGAGAAGATAAGTTGTGTTCCTAAGAAGGTAGCAGTGGCTTTTTAAATCTGAGATTGGAGAGCAACAGCTTCAACCCATTTGGTAAAATGGACAATTACAATCAAGATAAAACGATTTCCCTGTTAGTATGAGGGAGAGGACCTACCACATCCAAGCTTATGGTGTGGAAAGGTTGTTGGGGCATCATAAATTAATACTGATATTAAGTCTTGAAGCTGGATTGTTTTTTATAGGTCAAGAAGGTATCTAAGACTTCAGTTATTTTTTTCATGATGCCATCCCAGTTATACCAATCTTTTACCCACTTGTAAGTTTTGCATACTCATCATGCCCCATGATAGTGTGAGATTCCAAGATGACAGGTACTCGCTCTGAAAGCTGGAGATAGGGTAACCAATTTTCTCCAACTTTCTTATATAATTTCCGCTCTCCGCCTTTGTGTTGTGAGAGTGTCATGCCAGCATCTTCTGTACTAGTGCATCTTCTTCAGCCCATGCATCAGGGTTCATTAGGAGGTCATGCAATCTCTCAGCTTTGCTATTATCAAGGTGAAGAACAGTCAGACGCATCAACCCATCAACAATCATATGGCGTGTCTCAGCTCAATGCCCAATGGTTATATCATAATACTAGAGCCTTAAAGACCAGCGTGCCAACTGCCCAGTGGGATCTTTCATATTCTGCAACCACTTTAAAGAGGCGTGGTCAGTAATCACTCTAAATGAAGTCACATATAAAAAAGGGTGATAGTATTTGACCGCAAGTAAGATAACAATTCATTCCTTTTAAGTGGCGCTGTAGTTGCTCTCAGCTTTTGAGAGCATCTTGCTGAAGTAGTATAAGGGATGATTGACCCCATTTTCATCCAGCTGAGCCAAGTTAGTTCCAAAGACGTAATCATAGGCGTCTGTGAACAACATAAGGCTTACCATAGTCAGGGTGATGGAGAAATGGCCCTATAAACAATAGCTTCTTAGGTGTATCAAATGCGGCATTTTTTTCATCATCCTACTGGAAGGGGGTGTTCTAAGCCAAGAGACGTACAAAAAGCTCACTAAGCTGGGCGAACTTGGGGATAAGTGATGGTTATACCCCATCATGCCTAAGAATACCTGTGTTATAAGTTTGGCAAAATTGTTGAGATACGCTGTAAGGTTTTCACACAGGGTCAATCCCTTAAGCAATAGAATGGATGATATGGAGATCGTTGGTCCTTAAAACACACTCAAAGAAAATATCATAATAATATGGAGCAATGGCACCATCAACACTCTTTATTTTAATGAAATATATTCAGCGGATTATTGCTGCTCTGCTCTCTAAGCTACTAACAATCCTCCTCTTCCAATCTACTTGTCTTGCTGATATATCAGCAACTTCAGTCAATTTCAAATATTTTGCTTAGTTATTTATTCCGCAACATTCTCATTGGTTCCAGTAGAGGTTACTATTTATTAAATTCATGATCACCTTAATTTAAGGTGATTTACTCACTTATCACCTGAATCAAAGGTGGTCCAATATTATTTTTCAACCCAATATTGCCTCATCCTAAGCGCTTGAATAATCGTAATTTATAATCAGGCTTGGCAACTTTTACCCATTCCGCCATGACTTAAAGTTTATTGTCCAGTCTTATCAGAATCGTGACATTATCCCCTTGACTAGATGATAAGTCTCATATTGTTTATATGCCCACAGGAACTTCACGTGCACTCAGTTGATTATCTGACCACTTGTGGGATCCTTGATGATGTAGTCATCAAGGCCCACCTTCTCAATTATCTCAAACAGACCAATACAGATGTTGGCCAACTTGTGTCTCTGCACAAACCCGTGCTGGTCATAAAACAAAACCATATCCCCATCTTTGGACTGCACTAAGCCACTACACCACACCTGATCACCAGCCTGATTCTTAATCTTCTTGGATAAGCTTCATGAGTACGCTTTGGTTTGCAGCTTGATCAGAATGTCTGCTAGGTTAGTCAAATAACGGTGGGGATCTTTACGCTGGTATTTTCTACACAAGCATAAAGCAGCGCCAGCAGATCAGGGTGTCATCCATGCAATAAATGAAAGGGGCTTTTCCCATGGCGGAAAAATAGCTAATTTTGTATGTAAAAACAGCGGTGAAAAGGAGGGAACTCCAATTAGAATGATGATCTGTCACCAATTTCTGAAGTATGTTAACCAGGGTCCCATTAATTCGCTCAATCATCCCATTAGATTCTGGGTGATACAGGGTCGTCAGAACCCCTCAGATAGCCATCAGTTCGTTGAGCTTGAGTAAATTATGGGAGGTGAAGTTAATTTTGTTGTCAGTAAGGATGATCTGGGGATAGCCGTGTTGCTGAATTATACATTCCATCACAAATTTAGCCACCATGATAGCCCCTGAATTGAATATTTCCCATGCCTCAACCCACCTGGTCAAGAGTTCAATAGCCACTAAAACATACTTGAACTGATTAACTTCAGTAGGCAGAGGGCCCACAACATCAATAGAAACCTATATGCCAAGCAAAGTAGTGTTTCACTAGCTGGTAGGAAGTCTTCTGGCAGAATGGCTTTTCCACTTGGCACTGTTGGCAGCAGTAAATGGTTTCTAGCAATCAAACTGCATGATCCCCCAGTAGTACTAAGGTCACAATAGTTCCATGGTCTTATGTACTTCACCATGTCCAACTGCTTGGTGTGCGCTCATGATAATGTTGGGCTGAGAGAAAGGCCTTGGAATATTTACCATAGTGTCCCCATCCATTTATACAACTCACCATTTTTCTGTAACGTAATGGCCCTTATTCCATCCAATACTTTGATGACTGAAGGCAGTTCATCATCATAATTTCCGCTGAGCATCTTGTCAAACAGTATTTTTCTCAGATCCACCGTAACTGCAATTGTTGATAATCTTGACAAGTAATCTGCATTTTAGTGTTTGGCTCCCAGTTGGTGAAGAGTCTCAAAATGTTAATCCTGCAGTTTAAGGTCACATTGAGATAGACACCCTTCAGGCTCTTTAAGATTCTGCAACCAGCGTAATGAGGCATGATCTGTTATGACTTTAAACTTTACGCCATGCAAATACACTCTGAATAATTTATATGCATAGATAACTGCTAAGAATTCCTGCATGGTCACAGTATAATTACATTTGTGGTTATTCAGGCTTCAACTACAGTATGCATCTGAGTGCTATTTCCCTTCGTCATCTTTTTGGGACAGATCTGCCCCAACAGCATAAAGGGACGCATCCATCTGTACAATAAATTATTTTTGAAGTTTGGATAGCAAATCAATGGTGCATTGATCAATGCCATCTAAAGTGTATCAAAGGAGCGTTGACGGTGTTTCATCCATTTGAACATAAAATCCTTCTTTAAAAGCTCAAACAGCGGACCCCAATACAATTAAAGTTAGGGATAAAGCGGCGGTAATAGCTGACCATTCTAAAAACACTTGTATACTATGCTTACTGGTTGACATAGTCATCTTTTGGATAGCCTCCACTTTGGCTGGTTGAATCTTCAGCCCAGTAGCATCTACCACAAACCCAATGTACTCCAGTTAGTCCTTAAAGAAATGGCATTTACAAGGCTTAATTCTAACGTTGGCCTCCACCAGCTGGTGGAAGACCTCCTCCAGATGGGTAAGGTGCTTAGAGAACATACTCAAAAAAAATTGATATTGACAAGGTATATGATGTTGCATGACAGCTTCAGGTCACCGAGAATAGTATCTATTGTCTGTTGAAACGTAGCTGGGGCATTACACAGCCCTTGGGGCATACAGGTCTTTGAAAAAGCCCCTTGGACATAATAATGGCGTACTTCTCTTGTTCCACTGCAGGCAACTCGATTTTTCAATAACTGGTTATAAAATCCATTGCTGAGAAATAACAAGCTCCCCTAACCAATTCAAAGCATTGTCAATCCGTGGCAAGGGGTATGAGTCCTTCTTGGTGATACTATTGAGCTTCCAGTAACATATTACTATATGGTTGGTGCCATCCTTCTTTTTTACAATCAGAACAGGTAAAGCCCACAGAATTTTTGATGGTTTGGGCATCCCTTGCTCAAGCAGCTTGTTGATCTCCATGGCAACTACTTCTTCAGCTGCCCTTGATCAGCATATTGGCCAGGACCTGATGGGTGGATGATCCCTCAGTGTCCAATAAATGAACCACCCCTAGCGCACCCTAAATCATGGTCATTTTTAGCAAAAATCTCCTTATATTTTTGAATAAATATATCGCCCCTTCTGTTCTTCCATTAAGCCAACCAAGTATCACGTGGAACCAATATCATTATGCTGGGCTGCAAATCGACCAATAAACCAAATTCATCCAGTGACCCATACATGTGAACCTGAAGGACCTCCTTAACTGGGGTCAAGTGTAAATATGTCACTATTTGATGCTGGAGGATTTGCATTGGTTAGTTCTGTAGATTCACTAAAAAAAACCTGGATATCCCCATGACCTGGAAGTACTATGCTGGGGCCACATGAGAATCAAGCCGCGATTGCTGATAAGGACCAATAACTTCCCCCTTGAGTCCATCTGTCATTTCACTACCGATTCAATGTTAATTATTAATTTTTGGTGATTGGAGGGGATGGACATCGCCCCAGCTGCTCTGAGAGGCAGCCCTTGGTATTCATATATCTGGTGGGGAAGGGCCCAGGTCTTACCCTTTAGTTGATGGTAGTGAACTGGAATCACTCATCACTTTAGGCCAGGTTGATATAACCCATGTGCACTGGATCCTTCGGCACTCTACTGGAGGTAAAGTAGATTGGGATCCATTATCCCATAATTTTGGTCTCCGCCATATCAACAACAGCCCCAAAGTGTCACATAAAAGCGGTTCCAATTAACAGGTCATAGCTATTGTTTGGCAGCACTATCTTTGGAGCTACAATGGCAATCACTTAACTGCAAGGGTAGCATGCTGTACGCCCCCTCAGAGACCATGCTTTCCACACCCACAGTCCCATACACCATACAATGTTCCATGTCAGTCTTTAATACCAATTTTGCCACCAACTTTGTGGACACCATGTAACTGAAGCCCATATCAGTTATAGCTTGACCACAGGTTTCACAACAACAATGTCACAGTATGTACACTCAGAGTAGGATGAATTCTGATTTGTTTACAACGTGGACATCTATCAGATATCTTTTCCCCAGAAAGCTCATAATACCATCCCCGACTTTAGGGTACTCTTTAACAATAACGTCCATTGGGAAGGCAGAGTATACCCCTTTTAGGAGAGGCACATCAGAGGACGGATACAGCTCATCTATAGAAATTTGGTCAACCATTTGACAGGCATAAGGTTTCAGTTGCTCCTGAAGTCCTTCTTCCGCTAGGTCCTTGATTTGCGCTCATGTCAATACATTCGCCCCTCCAACCAGCTGCTGATATAGGAATGTGTTGTTATACTGAGGGACTTCCACTGAGTGTACGGGGATAGGTTCAGGTGAGACATGTTGGGCCAGGATAGCGGAGGTAGAGAGTCCCATCTCTACTCCACTATAACTTTTCCCTGATTGTACTGATCCTGCGGTAGGTAATGGATGTGACAATAAGGACAACCTCTTTTCAGGTGCCTAGAGCAACTTCACAAAAAACTGACCCCATAGGGCCTGCTTCTTTGAGTGTAATATGGGCCACATCAAAAGTTGGACTGAAGTTGATTGGTGTAACCAGGTTCTGCCTGATAATGAAACTGCTAATGGCATATTGGGAACGAGGCGCATATTGATAATAAGCCTGGAGGTTACCAAATAGACGCTTAACAGTGCAGGATAATTCCCCAAAATAAGAAAGCCTGTCAGCTGATGCGGTAGGGTTTCACTCAGTATTGGGCGGAGAAAAGGTAACAGATAGACGGCGCAAGATTAGAATGAGTTTAAGCAAGGGTAGTTCGTCCTCTAATATGGAGCTATGACATTGTAAAGCTCCTGTTATGGTTTCACTGTGGAAGTCATTTCAATGCACACAACAGCTTCAGCTAGAACACATGCCCCAATTAACACACGGGTTTCCACCATAAATTGATTAGCAAACGTGGTGAGGGTCTCATTATTCTGAAACCCAATGATCAAGAACTCTGCCTTCCGCTGCGCCTTCTTCATGGTTCCTCCAAACAACTGCAGCACAGTTTCTTTCACTTCTTGATATCTAACAGAACTGTTTGTAAGATAGAGAGTAACTTGGTTGGAGCACCAACATTCAAGGTGGATATTAACAATTTTTCTTTATGCTGATCTTAAGCTCCTTCTACTGCAAACTCAAATCAAAGAATTCATGGAATGGTGGTTAGCCTGGCAGGGTAATTCCTGATTCCATTCTAGTGCAGGTTTTGTTTAACACATGTTTAAAACCTGTACTGCTATAAAAAAATCTTTGTGTGGTATATTTGTCCCAAGGTTGACCTACCTTGATTACTATTAAAAAATTCATAGATGTTCCCATCACGATCAAACAGAGGCAGTTTATCAATACATACTTCCTGCAGAAGCTCCTTGAGCTACTTGCACACAGCATCCAAGACAAGTTTGAGTTCCGCATATTCCACTGGGGTGGTATGTCATGCAGATCCACTTTCAAAGCAAGCCATATGGTGACATGGTCAGCGACTGAAGAATTTTAACTTACTGTGATTGATCAATGGGCCCCCTGTAGTGAGCTCCACTATTATAAATTCAGTGGAATTATTGAGATACGCTGTAAGGTTTTTACACGGGGTCAATCCCACTGAGCAACTAGAATGGATGATATGGAGATATTCAGTCCTTAAAACATACTCAAAGAAATAAATATATTAATATGGAGCAATATTTAATAAGCTCTTCTTTATTTTAATGTAATATATCCAGCAGATTCTTGCTACTCTGCGCGCTCTAAGCTACAAACAATCTTCCTCTTCTGATATACTCATCTTGCTGATATCTCAGCAACTTTGGTCAATACCAACCATTCTGCTTATATATTTATTCTGCTGCATTCTCATTGGTTCCAGCAGAGGTTACTATGTATCAAATTCATGATCGCCTTAATTTAAGGCAATATACTCATTTATTGCCTTATTTGAAAGTGATGTATTATTACTTTTTAACTGAGTATCACCTCATCCTAAGGCGCTCAAATAATCATAAATCATAATCAGGCTCAATGGGTTCTACCCATTCCGCTGTATGACTTAGAACTTATCATCCAGTTATATCAAAATCATGACAACATGTATGTTGCAAAGGGTTTTGGGCGCAGGCATTTTAGATATTGCTTCCATATTATCTTGAAGGGGCTTAATCCCATATTGATATATAGTATGCCCAAGAATCCAATTTCTTTTGGAAGGAAGTACATTTGAAGGACTTCATCTTGTTATTATATGTCTACAAGCGTTGGAACACTTACTATAGATGTGTGAGGTGCTCATTGAAGGTCTTAGAGAATACCGTAATTTTGTCAAGATAGACAATTACACAGCACAGTTTTAGATCCTATAAGATGTGATCCATTGCCCACTGAAAAGTGGCAGGTGCATTGCATAATCCCTAGGGTAGCTGAGTGGGTTTAAATAGGACCTCACTATAGATTGGGCGCACTTCTCCTGATCCAGTAGAGAAAGGTCCATCTGCCAATACTCATTAGCCATGTCCATGGCAGAAAAGAGCTTGGACCTGATGAGTTGGGCCAATGCATTATCAATAAAGGGATAGGGTTGTTGTTCTTTTTTGTGAAGTTGTTCATCTTATGGTAGTCCATAACTACCTGATGACCTTCATTTTTCTTCTTTATAAGTAGAAGCGGGATGACCAAGGGCTTTGGGATGGCACCAGCAACCCAGCGTCCAACAGCTGTTTTAGCTCCGTCCGCATCTGTAGCTCCTCAACTTTTGATTTATGGTAGGGTTTGGAGCGGATGGGATGAGCTCCCCAACATCAATGGTATGCGTCCAACCTTTCATATGTCTGTAGTCATTGTCAGATTTATATAAGATATCGCTATAGGAATCCAAGAAACTATGAACTTTATTAATCTCCTCTGGTGTTAGTTCTTCAGAGGTATGAACAGTAGCAAATAAATATTGACTGGTTGGTGGGTAAGCCCATATATGCCATAGACCCAATATAGAGGACTTTCTTGATGTCCTTAATGGATATCAGCAGGCCTTTTCCAATCACCTGGTGCTTTTTTAGGACCATATCCTTTTGGGTAAGATTCCCCAGCAGGAGATTAAAGGGTTGCTGATAGGCTGGGTTCAGTACTCCAGACAATACTCTGGGTTCTAAAGGAATTACACCCTCAACACTGGTTAAATGCAATAAGCAGTTGTGGGAGATTTTTAAGGTAATCTTAATGTCAACTACCCTCTGTTCACCCGCCTTGATTACTACTTCTTTGGAGGCATAGAAAGGGATACCCTCTAGGGCGCCCACTAATTTGGCAACTTTTTTGTATTCCACCCCGCCGTGGTGTAATGTAGGGATAGGGCGGAAGAGTAAAACACAATTGTGCAAACATAATCCTTTTTATTAATATCATAATTAATCAAAATCAGGGAACTTTGTAGTTAGCAAGGAGAGATAGCCCTGCTTTGAGTTAATATCCCCTTTAAATCCAAGCATGAACTGGGTACCAATGAGTAGATTATAGGTATTGTTAGCCAGTGCCACCTCTAGAGCTGACAGGATGAGCTTCCCAAAACAAATGGGCAGAGAAGAGTATGCTCCAATGGCACAAGTGTTGTTTGGACTGCAGTTTCAACCTCTTGTGTATAGACGAGGAAAAGGGCTGCTTAATTTTCTTCATAAGTTTGAATGACACAACGTTCACAGGGGACCCAGTATCAAGGATAGCCCTAACCTACAACTCATTATCAATGACTCCACTTTGGTTAAGGTTCCACCCAAGTTGGGGGAAGGGCGAGGACCTCCTTTAGATAATGAGTATAGTTAAGTCATTTGGCAGTATCAGGGTATTTTTCTGGATAGACTTCATGGTGTGAACATACTGGATAGATCAGATAGTTGTGGAAATGAGCTGGTCAGCATCACTGGCAGTGTCAAAAAATCTTAAGACCCTTAACACTTGCTAAAGATAAGTTTGACGGGAGATCTTAGCCCAATCCACTCTCTGGGCTCAAATTGTTTAAGTACTTCCACTTCACCTAGGGCTTCTAAAACATAATGACCTATATCTTCGCCATCCCCTTCATATTCTTCATCAGAGGGGTTATCAATGCATGTTAGGGAGCCCATAAGGGATTGCTCCTCCACCTTATTAACTTTTGATGGAAACATTAAAATTGTCACAGCTTGATTTTCGCTCTTTATAATAGAGGGTTTGTGCTGCCTAATATAAACAGGTTTTAGACTAGAGATAGCTGTATGAGAGGTCAAGGGAGATAGCGTTGTAGAGATGGATGCTTTAATTATGCCAACTTTGGGTCGATCATTGGCTGTATGCTTTTTGTGAAACAGGCGGTTTAGCTTTTGTAACCTGATCATTTAACCCAGAGGTAGTGGGGCCGATTGGCACCCAAGAAAGGGGTTTAGGCTTAGGAGCAGGCTTTAGAACCACTTGGGAAGGCCGCTCTGGAGAAGATGGGCAAGGCAAAGGGGAGACTGATTCCAATAACTGGGTTTTTTGAGCTAAAGATGAAGAGGGGCACAGCTCCGCCACAGCCATAATCATCTGACTATCTTTATAAAAGAAAAAGCATTTTGTGATGACAACTCTGCAGAATCAGGTTTCCAGAGGGAAACAGCCCTAGTAGAGGCTAAATTAGTCGGAGTAGATGCTTGCCTTTGAGATCCTCACATAGGGTAAGTTCATAGATATCAGCCACTGCTAGCAGAGCCTCTTTGATATCACATACATTTTTGAAGGTGCGCTTGACTGAAGAGATATGCAGCGCAAAGAGGGATAATGCGTTAAACCAGCCAAGATAGCATCTATGACGTCATCTAGAGGTAGCGTATTTGCCAGTAACAGAGGTTGAGTTTTGCTACAAGATCACTCAACAAAAGAGGGTATCAATTCCTCCTCTTGCAGACTAAGGCACATAAAGGCCTGTTTTCGCCTTTGCAAACTCTGCTTGGAGCCAAATTCATCAATGAGGGCTTGCTTAATCTCCACCCAGGTGCTGAGGGTGGCCTTAAAGAAACCATTGTCTCCTGAGCTGCATGACTCAAGCAGGATAGGATATACCGGATTTTTTGCTGGTCTGTTGATCCATTTATAACGGATTCATAAACAAACAAGAAAGAGGCAATATTACCCTTACCAGGGGTAAACTTAGTTCAAAAAGGGAGAATAGTAATGGTAGGGGAAGCCCCATAAGGGCTTTGGGAAGAGTGCTGCTCAAGCCTTTTAAGGTGAGACAACGCACTGGATAGCTGTAGTTCAATAGCTGTAACCTAGGTTCAGGTACCGTTGACATTTTGTTATTAGAAATTTGTGGTGTATAGGGCACCCTGTAGTGATCACCACTTGTGGAAACTCAGCCTTTTGGTTTCTTTATGGTGCGTTTTGCACCTGGATTACCACAATAATTGGCAGGAGAAGTAGGAACTTCAACTGTGGGATATTTATTTTTAGGGGGTTTTTAATTTAGGTTATAAGAAACTAGAAAACTTTTAAATAGGGGAAAAAGAAGTGTTTTAAGGGGTTATTATTAGTACTATCTCCAGGGTAAAAGAAGAACCCACTCAATATCTATCAGTTTAATATTTAAAATTATTGGGTTTAAAGGAAATTTATAGGAAGTTTAGATTGCTTAGTAATATCCAAAGTGGGAATATTAGGATTTGGCCTATCAGATTGGTCAAGACTCACCTCAATTCAATGCAAGGGAAGATGGGGAAGTGACAACAGTAAAGATGAACCAATGAGGAAGGGATTTTATGTATTTAGTTCAATCAGAAGGTGGGAAAATATTTTCACCTTGTTAGGCCCCCTCCAACCCTATAAAAGGGGCTAGTCTTTGCAGTGTAGCTTGAGCAAAAGTAGTTTTAAGATGGGGAGGGACCTCTAAATGACTTACCTGATTCCGCCGCGCGTTTGGCACAATCCAACAGCCCAAACTCATGTTATTTTCCGAGTTATACTAATAAAATCATTACCCCAATTTGAGGGGTTCCATCAAGAATCAACTAGGGTCTTTTGGTCAATACTATTGTATATTCATCCAAAACACCCTTTTGACTATATTGGACTTGTATTTGTCCAACAGTGCACTTGGCGGCAGAGATATGCATCTCTAATAAGGGATGAGACGCCAATCCAGCCAAAACAGCAGCAATAGCATCTATAAGAGAGAGCATTTTGGCAAGCAACAGAGATTGAGCTTTACTATAAAAGTGCTCAACTAAAAGGTGATTGATTCTCCCTCTTGCATACTAAGGCACATAAAGGCCTGTATTTTGCTGTAGAAAACTCTTCTTGGAACCAAATTCTTCAAGAAGTGCTTGCTTAACCTCCGCCCAAGTGCTGAGGTAAACCATGTAGGTGAACATTATTTCTTGAGCTATTTTGATTCAAGCAAGAAAGAATGTACTGAATTTTTTGATGGTCAATTGCTCCTTCTATTGCAATTTATAAACGTAAAATAAGGAGGCAATACCGCCCTCACTAAGTGTGAACTTGACTCTGAGAGGGGTTTTTAATAATGGGGGAGGCTCCATGAGGCCTAGAGAAGGGCGCTGCTCAAGCTGTTTAAGGCGAGACAAAGCACTGGATAGATGTTGTTTTAATTCAACTAACCAAGACTTAGCAGAAGCTGGGAGGTTGTGAGGGTTAAGCCCTCCAGCAGCCGCCATTTTTGATTATATATTATGCGGTGTACAGGCCCACTTATAGTGAGCACCACTTGTTGGGATTTAGGTGATTAGTAAGCTTGCTGATGCATTTTGATACCTGAATTCTAACAATATGATTTCATGAGAAATAGTATTCTCAACTGCTAGGATATTTCTCAAGGTAATTGTTATAAAGTACTTATATAAAAATAAATAAACTGAAACACTAGTAAAAGTGGGTTTTTTAAGGTTTTTATTAAGTTTATTTGAGGGGTAAAAAAAGAAAACCCACTTATTATCTCACTGATTAGTTTTTAAAGTGACTCAGGGCTTGAAGTGTGATAGGCATCAATTCCATTATTAGCTTTGAGCCAAATTAGGAAATTTGGGCATATAACCTAATGAAGCTTTTAATTTTTAGCTCATTTTATGATGGAATGGCTGATGAAGAGTTGGGAGTAGGTAGGACATTTCCATGAGGTAATGATTTGATATATTTAAGCCAATCACCTTAGGGTAAAACTGTTGCACCTTGAGGGACCACCTCCAAGTCTATAAAAGGGGGTGTTTGTGGTTTAAGTGCTCAAATTAAAGTAGAAATGGGCTGGTGAGAAACCTTCAATGGAATCCCCTGATTTCGCCACATAATTGAGGCAATTTGCTTACCCAAATTCATTCTATTTGCCTGAATATTAAGAGAAGTGTTACCCCATTTTAAGGGGTTCCACCAGGAATTGACCAGGGTCATTTAGCCAATATTTTTACTATTTACATTCAAAACGCTCTTCTCATAATAGGACTTGTAATTGTCCAACAATGAGCACACTCCAGGGCTGCCCAATGGCGTGCCATCACTGAATCTAAATGATCTTCAGGGACTCTCTTTAAACTCTCTTTCCACTTGGTGTAACTTTTCAAGCCAAATTACATGAATTTAAAAAAAAACAAATTGTATTTGCTGATAGTAGTTTCTCTCCAATGTCCTCAGATTCTCCGCCAGCTGCTCCAGCATGGGGCAGCAGCAAAACTCCCCCTGCCATTTTTTGTTTAGTAGGAAAACGCACTAGGACTGGTTCAACCAGTCATTCCAAACCCATGGGCCAATTTGTTTCACCCAAGAACCTGGACGCCCACCTTGCTCATACCTAAGCAGTACCACGCTGCCCCCTAGTGCTCCCCCAGAGCAACATGCGCTATGGCCTAAGGGTCAAATATGGGAAACTATTCCCATACCATGACCAAGCCATTATTGAAATGGCACAGGCAGTGATGATACCCACCAGATTTATTTAATTCTGCCCCTACAAGGGGTATTTCAACCTTGGCTTCACCTGCAAAGCTGACGCTGCCATTGCAGCAACTGTGCTCCTGGTATTCCAGGGCACCCCTCTCCCCACAACTTGGACTCAGCTCCCAGCGGACACCACTTTGGTGGTCCAGTTTGCTGGCCTGCCCACCCACCTCCCCCCCCAAAGTGCTCCACCAGGAGCTGATAGCCAGTTTGGCAGCCTATGGCTCCAACCCCATCCTACAATTTGTGGTCCCAAATGGGGCCACATGACTTGCTGGGCCTCAGGCATATGCCACAATAAGCCCTGAATTTAGTAAAATTGTGGCAGCAATTCTGCCATGCACCATTATTCTCTCAGCGCCTGACCATCCATTTTGGTCCTGCATTGAGGGCGGGCGGATGATCTGTCTGTCATGTTTTGAGTTAGACCACTCAAAATGCAAATGCCCCTACTCAACCATGACAGATGGATCAGATGACTCATCCGCTGACCTCCAATCTGATGCCCACCCTGTACAATTTCAGGTATAGGGCACAATCCTACCTCCTCCACCCCCAAAACCTGATGAAGCAGCTGCATCTGCAACCACCAATCAGCCTCCTCCCTACCCCAATGCCATAAATAATTCCTCCAATCAAATATTGGATTGAATCCCAGTTTGATCCCATGCATCCGCAAATGAATTGAACAAACCTCAACTGTACACTGATTCCCCAATCCAATTCAACCAAAACTCATGGAAATTAATGGATAAAATAGAAGAATCAGTTAACGTCATTGAAGAACCATCGCTGCAAGTTGAGCGGCTCTGTAACACAGGATGGGATGCAAAATTCCTGCCTCAGAAATATTTCCCACAACCTAATGCCAAACCGTTCTACAGCGACCACCAGCTTGCAGTAAAAGCAGCCGCCACACCAGATTGCTGTCCGCTCCACAAAGCTGCTGCCAAATCTGTGGCTGCACTTGCAGGAGTAATTCCACCTCCCATTATTCCCAAAGAGCTTACTACACAAAGTAAGATCAATATGAAAACTTTACACAAAAATGTCACTGAAGCCATCCAGAATGTGGTAACAGTAGCACGGAATATGAAAGCAAAAATAACCCAAACCAACATTGCCACGTTTGTTAAATTCCCATATGCCCGCCTCAAAGCTGAAGACACTTTGCCAAATACATTGTTGGCATTATGATGGCTGGCAGCTATTTGGAAAATCCAGTCATTAAGGATATCAAACCCCATACCACCAATGCCCCCACACCCTTACTATCTGCCTTAACATGCACCCTACTCTGGGATGAGATGGATGCAGCTGAAGATGAGCCCTCCGATCCCCCTCCCCATCCACCATGGAGGGATAGCAGTATTCACTACCCACCTGGTTGGATATTTGTTAGGTATGATTCAATCAATACGTCCATTTTGGGCGTTTTGTTTAAATTGTTAATTTTTTATTATAATTTTAGTTTTTAGCTTGATAATGTCCATCCCCTGGTTGGCTTACCTCAGTTAAATAAAATAAATGATCTGTAGAGGAGAAGAAAACCATGTTCCCAGGAGCGCCATTATGGGAAGGTACAAAAGTGGTTCATTGACATCCAGAGCTGAAAAAGCAGCGGACACCCCAGAGTGCATAGAATTCAACCAGTTGTTCTAGAAGTTTACCCCTAGTGAGCAAAAGTGGGTTGGAGCATGTGGAAAGGACCCTAACCAGATGACTAGCACCCATCCTACAAAGCATAACATCCAGCGGACTGCTAACACCTCTGGATGAGTCTCTCAATAGGTGGTAGCACTTGATGACTGAAGTCGCCCACTTGGAGCCATGCCACTTTGATAAACAAAGGATTTCTTCTCCACTCCCCACCCCAGTGCAACTGAGCCACAATAATGCTGAAGGGAGTGTGCAAGGACGTCAAATGGCCAACAAACTTGGGAAGGAGCACCTCATAACTCAAGGAGGTCATGGCATCTACCTTGGGTACCCCCTCATAGCTTGGAGTAAAGATAAATCAGGGAAGTGGAATTCTTCATTGGTCTCCCACATTTGCAGCATACCATACTCAAAGAAAATATGCTGGGACTTGGGTGCCTTGTTGTTGAGACTCAGAATGCATCAGATAAACAGTTAAAAAAGCGGCACTGAAGTTTTATTATCCAGTTAAGGAGGGGGTAATGTCAGAAAATTTATATGACTGGACAATAAGCCTAAATTATTAATGGCAAATCATTAGTTATTTATTAAGATTGAGGTAGCGCATTTAATATTTTCCACAATTTGATATGGGTTTGTGTTAAGTGATTTAATCTTTTCAAAATATGGGGTTTGGCCAAAAATGCAATAATGAGATGAGAACGATGGGAATTGGAGAAGCTGAGTAGCTGTATAGATAGGCTAAAGAGTGGCTGGAGAGATCAGTGAAAAGGAGATAGATGAAGAAGGAAGAGGAGGCCTTTGATTAATAAGACATATTGAATTCTACATTGTAGCTGGTAGAATAATTATTGTAGACTCTGCCTTTCTAAATAAAAATAGTGTGCGCTGAAGCCTTTTGCTTTAGTTTGTAACTTATATCATTTGCTTGAGGAATGAAACTCTTCATATTGTCTTACTGTTGCATAGTGGGAAAATCTCCTGTGCAACCTTTTGGTAAATCTCAACTGATTCTGCCAGATTTTACAATAAGGATTCCTCTTGCATTCAACAATATGGACCTGATAATGGTTGAGGAGACAGAGATGGTGGCCTTAGGATGTAAGGTTGACATAAGTGTTTTGTTAAGTGCTTTCTTAATTTCCCAAATACATTTATGGACATCCTTCTGACCAATCATAGGCATCTACACCTCATGGTAATACCCTAACGTGGAGATGACTGCCATTATTGTAACAAATCTGAGAAAACCTCAGTTCCAATTGCCGTATAGTTTTTACATATTTGTTTGGTGCACCAACAAGCAACCAAAGCGGCCAAACCATGTAGGGAGAGGTTTGGGGCACCAACAAGCAGCCAAACATTCACCTCTCATTGGGGGGCTATGTAAAGGTCGAATAGTGGTTGGTCCAACCCAACCATGCATAAAGCTTTCTTCAAAATGAAAACACCCAAAAAAGACCACAGATATGCAAGGTATGTGAACCCCAAAACATTTTTTATTTTACTATGGACCATAAAAATGAAGGTGCCCGCCAACCAGATCTCGTCTGGGGAGCAACCAAAAATGCTCCCACAGGAAGGGACATGCTAGGGTGAGAATTCTGAAGTAAACTTTGGAATGAGCAGGCGCGCCTTATAAAGGCAGCCTTTTGGGGGCCTCACCTGAGTTAATGATTAGGCTCACACAAGCCTAATCTATGACTTGGGCAAGGCACAACCCAGCACCCAAAATAATCAAACTAAAAATGTTTTATACAATTTGACTCAAATTTGGAAAATCTGAATCCAAGTTGAAATGTATGATCAAGATGAATCTCAATTGTTACATTACCCCCTGCTAGAGGAGGGCCCCTCCCCAAAGAGGGGCCCCACAGTGGAAGGCCACCACAACAAGGGCTTCCTGGGGAGAGTTACCTTGAGCCCCAGGAAAATTAGCCCAGATGCACTCTGGGCTCCTTGAAGAAAACACAAATAGAGAGAGCAACTTGGGACTGGGCTGCTGAAATCAGCCTACCCAGTGGGAAGATGCACGCCCAGCTCATGGCTATGTTGCACCCCCTCTCAGGCTTCCATTGGTGATGGTCTTCCCATCCCAACTGGGAAGGCGCTTTTGCCACTGAAAACGTGAGAGGGAACACGGTCCAGCACTGCTGAATGGCCCTGCCCAAGGCTGCATTCCCAGCACTTGGCTGCGTTATGCCCCTCCTCTCAAGCTCCCATTGGTGATGGTCTTCCCATCCCAACTGGGAAGGCACTTTCACCACCAAAAATGTGAGAGGGGTGCATGGTGCAGCGTGGCTGGATGTCTGACCCCTTTCTGGGTGGACCATCCACAGGTGAGGGAGCCCTGCTGGTACAGGTCCCCTCAGTGCCACCAATCCCTGGTGAGCGGGAGGCCCCACCAGGAAATTAACAAATGATCACTTCATATCCAGGGTTGGCCATCAGTCACCAGCTCCCACCGGCACTGGTTACTTGACAACTGGGACCAAGTGACCACTGAGGTCAGCTAAACTGGGGATTGGGGCGTGCAGCGCATATTGACTTTGGAATTATGTAACAAATCAGAAAACCTCCAGTTCCAATTGCCATATAATTTTTACATATTTGTTTGGTGCATTGACAAGCAACCAAAGTGGCCTAACCAAGTAGGGAGAGGTTTGGGGCACCAACAAGCAGCCAAACATTCACCTCTTATTGGTTGACTATGTAAAGGTTGAATAGTGGTTGGTCCAACCCAACCATGCAAAAGCTTCCTCAAAATGGAAACACCTGAAAAAGACCACAGTTATGTGAGATATGCAAACCCTGAAACATCCTTTATTTTTATTATGGACCATAAAAACAAAGGTGTCCGCTGATCAGAGCTCATTTGAGGAGCAACCAACAATGCTCCCCAGGAAGGGACATGTTAGGGTGAAAATTCTGAAGTAAACTTCAGAATGGGCAGGTGCACCTTATAAAGGCAGCGTTTTGGGGGTCTCACCTGAGTTATTGATTAGGCTCACACAAGCCTAATCTATGACTTGGGCAAGGCACAACCCAGCGCCCAAAATGATCAAACCAAAAATGTTTTATATTTTTTGACTCAAATTCAGAAAATCCAAATCCAAGTTGAAATGTATGATTGAGACAAATCTTGATTGTTACAAATATGGCATCATCTAAGGTAATGCAATTTGTAGTTACTTAAGGCTTTACCTAAGGGTAGAAACAGCTGGCATCCTCCATGTACTCTACCCTTTATTCAGAAAATACCTGAAATTGTTTGCTTTTGATTGGCCAGGGTCTGGTTGCTACCAAATTCCTGGACCAGGCGGTAAAGACCTGTTTCCAAGCGTGTCATTCCTTTAGATAAGGAGCCATAATCTCTTGAGCGTTGCTACTCAAGAAGGAGTGTATATGCTTTACCTTCAGTCAGTCAGTAGCCTCTTCCATGAAACTTATAAAAAAATATAGAAAAAAGGTGATTTTTTTCTGACTGTGGGTGAACTTTTCCTTAAAACTAGGCTTAAAATTAGTTACAATAGGAGTGGAAAGTATATTGACACTAGGAGCTGGTTCAGGCTTTAAAATCTCAGTTTCTTCATAGTGTGAGGAGCATGCTGATCCAAATGTTATCTTAAAACCCTTAAGGTCCTCTTGAATATTGTCCCAGTTTTTAGTTTAGGGAGAAGATGGAGGCCTTGCAAGAAACCTGCTCTTTTAATGCTTGGATGTCAGTGTGATGAAGAAGAAGCTGGATTTTAAGTTGTTTGAGTGTGTGCTAAACCCATAACTGGCTTGCTCAATCTGGGAGATGTGATTATTGGTAAGCATAATGAAGATTCTAAGATTGTCCATTTTAATATGACAAGGTCTTAATCAAGGCCCCCAGGGTTGAGAGGGACTCTGTCCACTTGGAGTTTTAACTCTCAGGCCACATTACAATTTTGATCCCATAAGTTGGCAAGGGCTGCCAAAACTTTCTTTTTCCAAGAGTCATCATGGTTACCAGGAGTAGTCACAGTGGTATCAGAGAGCCCTTGATGCACACAGAGACATTCTGACCCCTAGGCACCTCAGGCCCTTCACTCCTGGAGGCAAAGTCATAAGAGTCTAGCTTCTGGCAGTGCTGCTAAAGAGTATGCATTAGGTCCTAATCTGGTTGATGTGTTGGTTTCAGGAAGCCTTGAGGAGTTGTACATTTATGATAGAGCAGGTCCTCAAGGTATCCTGAAAGTCTGCTATCTAACACCATGAGTCAGTTTTGCCTCATTGATTAATTGTCAGTTATCAGCAATGGCTTTTCAATTATTGTGGATGAAGGATGAGGCTGCATTATAGAAATTGACAATGTGGTAATGTAAGGTCTGGGTAAGCTCTAGTTGTCATGAGACTTTGTGGTGGTGAAACCTGACTATTTGAAGGAGGTGACAGATGGAGTGGTGAAAGAAATTATAGAGACAGCGCTTGGTCCCCAAAGTCAGTTCTCCCACTGGCAGATGAGCTGAGGTATATGGATCCCTTATAGTAGTAAGCGTTGAAGAAGCATGGAAGTGACTGGAGATGCCTCCCAGAGAATAGATCACATTCATAAATTGTTGGATAATTTTGTTAAGATCTCATATTGAAGTTGGTACTGATCACTATCAATAAAAAGATATTAAATTGGAACATGGCTCAAACTCTAAACTTTTAGGCTGCATGGGAAGTCTTCATATTGTGAGGTGTTAATCCATCAAGTGATATTTCTCAACTGATTGGCGGATTAATTTTCTTGACTGCTATTATCTCAATAGTTTGTGATGGACATTTTTACTTTGGACAGCTCAGAGCCCCCTTTTGTGAGCACCACTTTTATCAGTGTAATAGTTTTCTTGACTGATGCCAAAGTTCGAAAATGGGCTCATAGCTGTAGAATAGCAAATAGGACAAAAAAATGAAAAGATGGGGTAAATATAGACTACTTTTTTGAGTTAAAAGCATCAATATTTTAGGGCACATAAAAATGTAGCGCTTTGAGGACCTTTGTGGCCTAGTATAATCATGATCTTTCACTGCCTTCTGGATTGACCGCCTGGTTGGCATCCTCATTGTTCTGTGTCATCCTCATGACCACAGCAATGAGGGCCACATTTTTCAAGATTTAGAAAGGATGATAGGATTCCTGAAGGCGTCTTCATTGATTCTTATGCATATGATTCTTCCTGATCAAATTTTATATCAGTGCTTACAGGGTAAAGTACCAATTGCACTGGATCAAGAGTCAATCTACTAAGGCTCTATTCAGGAGTAGAAATCTCAACTCACTTATCATCACAAATTCCAACGCTGACAATTGAAAATAGACAAATCTTACTGTAGGTATAGATAGAATTGTCCTTTGTGAAACTAGGGATATGAAGAATAATCAATGTTAACCCTATTGCTCCATCCTTTATCCATTTTATTCTGAAATCCCCCCACATAGCATTTGTTCCTTTTCTATTATTTTTAATTGACTTTGAAAAGGAAAATTATCATTCTACCTGTATGTATGCTTTTTCTATGTCTGTTTGTGCATAACTCTAAAACTACTAGACAAATTTAGATGATCTTCTTTTTCAAAAAAGAGATGTGCTCCAACTTAGTTCCATTTTACTTTTGTATGAATTGGTCCATTATCTGACCAGGCATTTAGTATGTAATTACATTGTATCAGAAGCAATGGATTTCAATTGTGGGACCAGTTTATTGCTGGATAAACTACATCCCAGAATTGAAAATTGATAGCTTTGAATCAACTTTTATTAGAATGTATCAGAAGTGATGGTGGTCAATGGTATACCTAGTTCATTACAGTATAAATTTAAATCCAACATTAGTGAAGCAATAACTTAAAATTAACTTTTGACATGATGCATGTCCTATGGCTGGGAGTATGTTCAATATCCAGGCAAATATGAGATCATAGTATGATGAAAAAATTATTACAGATGGCCATCATTTTTGCATAAATTGACTAATAATAAAGTTAAATTTGATTAAATAAATTTTCAAATATGGTGATCAATAAATTTAGTATAGATTGACCTTTAAAATCAACTAAATTTAGTAAAATAAATTATTGGTATTTTTGATTATAAGATACTATATAATATATATATACCATGATTTTTATTTTTATATAAAAATAGTGAAGTTTTAAAAATAGTATATATAGATAGTGATTTTTAAAATAAATTTGGGAAAAAAGAACTACTTTTCAAAAAGCATTAAATTTTTTAGAAAAAAAAACTGGCTTTCAAAAATTTTAGGAAAAACTGCCTTAAAAAAGTAAGAAAGATGAATCTCCTTCAAAAAAGGCACTAAAAAGTATGAAAAATTGAGAAATCATGAACACTCATTAAAACCCTTTTTGAAGTTGGCAATGTATTCCAACCTGACTTATAGAATTTTACTCACAAATACAAATTAGAGCTTATTAGATTGGTCTAAGTGTAAACTATAAGCAACTAAGATTATACAGTGCTGAGTACTATATTATAAATAGCTATTACAAGTCAGTTTAAAATATAGGTGACTTCAAAAAGGGTTCTATTGAGTATTCATAATTTCTTGATTACTTTATACTTTTTAGTACCTTTTTTGAAGGAGGTTCTTTTTAATCAAATAAAATATAAATAAATCCAGTATAGATAGCTTTATCCAAATGACTATAAAGTAAGTTTCTACTTACCCATAATCTTCCAATATCTTTATTTTGCTAGTTTTATTAAAGGCTAGACATCTAGGAAATTATACTAGATTGCACAGGAGGGCAACTTTATATTTATCTTAGCATATTTAGGAATTTTAGATATTTAAAGTGCTGTTTGTACTCCCAACTATAGTTTATTTGAGGCAACCCAACTTCATGATGATATCCCTTAGGCAGAAGTTGATTCCAGATAGTTTCCATCATAGTATGAATATATGATACCAAGGATAGTAGATTCTTCTAATTTTTTAACTCTATATCATTAATTAAATAATAATACAAGGGGTTAGAGTAAATATACTTATCTTAACCAGTACAGGTTTAGAACCTGTGTTGAATAAAACTTGCCCTTGAGTAGAAGCAGGAATCACCCTGCCAGGCTAACCACCCTTGGACAGTATTTTTATTTGTTTGAGGCAAGCCAACCAGGGGATGGACATTACCGAAATAGAGAAAGAAAGTATTGACATGAAACCAGAGCAGGGTCAACTCTGTCGTAGAAAGTTTTTTTCGCCTCCGGATAGGGACTCAGATTTTTCTGGTTACGTCATGGGTAAGGTTTTCATGTTATATCTACTAACCGCCAATAGCTTCCTTTGGCTGGCACTCCGATCGATGTGCGAAGGGCGGGAATCGAACCCGCAATCTTCAGGTTGGTAGCCGTACGCCCTCCGACTCGCCTTCCACCCCCACCCTTGGATAGATTCTTCAGAAAGTTTATAAACTTGAATTTTATATATGCTGACTCAGATAACATCTAAATAATTCAAAAGAATAGCTATTCCCCAACGTTGTCATCAATTCATGGATGAGAAATAAAACTTTGATTCGAGTAACTGATGATTCAGGTAATAAAGTGGAGAGGAGAATCGATCCTACTTGTGATCCAAGTTTCAGATCAGATACTGATTATGTTATGTTGACAGTAGAGAATATGCAACTAAAAGTCGACGGGTAATTATATTAATTGATGAATAAACTATTCTATAGAATGATCATGTAATGTTTTGAACTATGATATTGTCTATCAAACTTGATGTGATTGGTTACCCTAATCAAGTAATTTTCTTTCTTTTATAATTCCATCTCATTAATTAAAAATGATAAGAGGGGTTAGAAGAATTATGTTCATCCTAGTCAGAACAGGTTTAGAACCTGTTCCGGCATTTTTACCCCACCTTAGCTTGTGGTTACAAGTGTGTGCAACTATACCCAAATTCCCTAGTCCACCCTAATCGAGTAATGAACTATCATGATTTCGACTAATATGATCAGGGGTGGATAAACCTGCAAACTAAAAGTTAAGCCTCGAACTTGCGATCGAAGCTAAAATTAAGCTAACGGTTTGTACTTAAGGATGAAGGCAGTGTACCCAATTGAAAGACACAAGGCGAACAAGTCCGAACGCTCTAAACAAAGTTACCTTTGGCTTTAGTGAAAAGACCTCAGTTGGAATACAAGTTTCATACCAAAGGATTGAGGATTCTACCCTATCTGAGGCTAGCCTCCGAATCCCACCAAACCTGCCAACTCAAGGTACGTCGTGTTTACTATCCTCCTCACTTTAAAATAAATATTCTCCCTAAAGTTTCATATCATATTAAAAGTGGTTTTTACAGGGCATAAACTATGTCTAACCATGTCAATATAAATGTAAATTAAAACCGAGCCTAGAATTAAGATAATTTATGGAGAGCTTGGTTTAATTATAGTTTAACCTAGCTTGGGTTATATCTAAGGCGATCGGCTACTCTTTGTAGCATCTGGCCCGTTGAACGTGGCGCTTATAAACATCTATACGACAGAACCCTCGGCCACACACCTCACATTTGTAGGGCTTGATGTGGAGGTGCATCATGAGGTGGCGCTTAAGGCCATTGATCCGTTTGAAGGTCTGTCGGCAGAGGGTACACGGAAAACGGTCAGTAAGCTCATCCCGAGTAAATAGCTGGGCTGCGATTGAACGGCTAACCTTTCCGGTGTTGCCGCTAACTTGACCTGCCAGGCCACTGAGATACTGTGGGTTCTGGTGTAAAAACTTGAGCTTTTCATTATAGGCTAAGGGTGCGTTGGCACGAGGTGGATGTTGGAGAAACAAATCAGCTGATGGAAGTAGGGGCGTCGCTATACTATGAGTAGGGTGGTAGCTATTCTGGATGTTGGGGGTAGGCAGGCGTTGGTAATCAACTGGATAAGTGTTGAAGGAATAAGTGGGGGAACGTATAGGTGACAGATGGCCACTGGAGTGAGAGTAGGTGTTGTAGCCATGGTTGAAACGAGCAGGGTATGGGGGTGGAGGATAGTGAGCAAAGGTGGGAGAGGTGGGGGAGAAGGTGGGCTCAGACAGAGTGGGCTGATTTGGATCAAATTGATAAGCATAGTTAACTAGCACCGGGTAGGGCTTCGTCTCTATGGCCTTGGAGTACTCCATCAGTTAATATGGTATGGATGAGTGGAGTGTCCCTGGGAATACTCTCTATTTAATAATCTGCCCCTCTCGCTCATTACTCCAACTTAACTCTCATTGGTTAAATTCTATCGGTTCTTATTTGTATGATCCTATTACTCCGTGAAGCACTGCTCGAATTTGGCCGCCCTCATTGGCTAGCCCAATCATTGATCCAACTTTATTCCCTCCATCTCCCATTCTAGTCCTCAAACTTGTCGTTAATAGAAAATTAAAAGTATTCTTTGTTTGAATCATCTGGATCCTTTGATAGAGTGGACAAACGCGAACATCGCTTGTCTAATCCACGTGTAAGTGAAAATTTATTTCCACGCTTCGAATGATTCGTAAATCATATTCGAATTCGACCGATAATGGTAAGCGTATTAATCACACCTGGGCATTCGGATTCACATCTATATATTAATGTGAAGCGAAAACTTTGCATCCCTTTTTAAGCATATTGCGCACAAGAAGGAGTGTGAGGTTTGGCATATTTAAAGTTTATATGGAGAAGGATCGCAGAAAACTATAATTTATATATTTTCATAATAAAACAAAAAGTTTTATTTATAAGAAGTGAAAAAACTATATGTTTTTAATGTTAATCGGTATATTGTTACAGGCTGAGTTTGATATTAGGTTGATTCGATAGTTTAAATGGTTTTGGCAAGCAGTTAAAGGTTTTGGGTTGATTAATAAACTTGATGGTTTTAGTAGGCAGTTAGTCATTGGATGATATGACAAAATAATTAGTTTTGGTAAGTGGTTGGTGGTTTTGGTTGTTTAAGTTTGGATTGGTTTTACGAAGCGATTGGTGGTTGGTTGATTTGATATATTTAATTGTTTTAGTTTTTGGCATGTGGTTGGTGGTCTTGGCTGTTTCGATTTCAATAAGTTTAATTTTACAAAGCAGTTGATGATTGGTTGGTTTGGTATACTCAATGGTTTAGCTAAGCGGTTTAGTGATATGAATTATCTGATAAACTATAGACACCGTAGCGAAGCACGAGTATCTGGATACTAGTTCGACTTTAATTAGCTTTATTAGACCCTTTTACGCGCCCTCAAAGTTACGACGGATGTAACCGTCGAATTATCATTGGATTCTATTAACTGAATCTGGCGAATGAAAGAGCACTAAAAGCTCCACTCTTACATCATTTCCGAAACCCAAGCTGCTTAGAATAACGCTATACTTTTGGAAGGGTTGTGCAAAGAGACAAATCCCAATAAGGTGAACTGGATGAACAGGATCGTTTATCCTCCACAAGGGCATTTAACTGTGTTAATTAAAATAGTATTCTATAATAAATAAATCAACGCATAGAAGTTTCGCTTTTTCTATAGATTATTATCTTTTAATAAACATTTCGCTCACTATTGCTACACTTCAGCCAGCCTTTAGGTAAGCTCAGCCCAGAGGGATGTAACTTATGCGAACAATTTATAGTAGCTAAAATTATCATTTAATGTTATAGGCTCAAACCTTATGCTTCGTATATAAATTAGTGGTAGGAAACTCGGCAAAGGGTGAAATACTACAAGCCAAGTGCCCACCCAATAAAGTTATTAAAAATTGCTTATCCATATTTAACTACGTGATAGATTAAAAACCATTCGATATATAATTCCGGTCCACTTACCCCACCATCCATAAACAGATCTATCCAATTACCCAAGGTGGATAGCTTTTAAAAGGTGGCCCGCTACCACCCTTTAGCTTGCATCGGGCTCTAACCTATAGTTCCACAGGTTGTCAAGCTTAACTCTTTGATCTACAACCACAAGTCTCACACGTGGTCAGTTATTCAGACCCAAACTGATTATCACGTGTGAGACTTGTGGTTAAAGGTCAAAGGGTTAAGTTGTGTTCAATTGGTACAACTTAAGACCAATTTGGCAAATCGTATAATGGCTCAAAGGGAGGGCTTTTTTAAACGTTTCGGCCACACTTTTGATACAAAATCATAGAGCAAAGGGTTAATATTCTTGATACCATTTTGATTAGATAATCTAACCAAAGCTCACCCAGAGAACCGGTTTGGATAATGGGGCTAGTCACCAGGTCCAACTATCTCAATCTTTCCGTATGATAACTAGATCTATCCTTTGAGACCACCAAGTCATTTTTATAATACAGTTATAATCTAACTATACAGCTTTTAACCCAGGTTATATAGGTTCCACAACTTTACAAGTTCCGCCTGTTTGTTTAAGCTACAAAAGTTAGGATATCTGACAGTCTTGGATAGATAGCATCGATTTAGGATATGTTAACCTACATAAAAACTACTGAGTAAGGGTAATAGGACCCAACCCAAAATTAAAATTCTAATAAGGTAATGTGACAGATCATTTTTTTAACCTGAGATCATGGGATTAAGAGGTTATTTTAATGACCTTATTATGTTAAGTACCTGCAAATGATAAGGTTGTATAGATGT
>JAKSZP010015222.1:0-32550 GCA_022478985.1 Massospora cicadina | reverse complement strand
TTTGAAGTTCTTCTGACCTTACAAACAATAGGATCTTATTGTCCAGTTAAGGAGGGGGTAATGTCACAATTTTAGTATGACTGGACAATATACGTGGGACAGCTAGGGCGGAATCCAATGAAAATGTTATCAGCTAAAATTATTTGAGTGCCTTGAGATGAGGCAATATTAGGATATAATGGGTTTTTATTGGATTGCCTCTATATAAGGCAATAAGGTGATAAGGTAATGTCAACATTTGACAAATATGAAGTGAATCACCTACAATTAGGGCAATACAGTATTAGAAAATAATAAGCCAAATTCAAGGAGAATTGGAGGAATAGAATAGCCCTGCCATGAGAGAAGTATTGCCTGAAGCTGTTGTATATATGTGAGATGGGTGATTGAGAGAGGAAGATTGTTAATAGTAGAAAATGAACAGGACAGCAAAAGGTCACTGTATTTACTAAATATAAATAAAGAATAGATTGGGGCAATTGCTCCTATTTTATAAGTATATTTTCAAGTGTGTCTAAAGGACCGATGATCCCCACATCATCTATCTGTTGCTCAGTGGGTTTGACCTGTACAAACAACATAACAGATCCTAACGATACTGTCCAAATTTATAACAGGTGCATTATTGTCCCCAGGTTGGCCCACCTCAGATAAAATTTAAAAGTTTAAAGTTTAAAAAACTGATTGCCATCTATAATACTTCATTTTATCAAATTTAGCTTTATTGAATGGTCAAATCATGCAAAAGCAATAGCCATCTGTAATGATTTAGCTCATCTCAATATGATCCCACACTTGCTGGATTTTGAACATACCCCCAGCCATAGCACATATATCATGTCAAAAGTTGCTATAAAGTTATTGCTAAACCAATACTGGAATTAAGTTTATCCAGCAATGAACATTCCCACAATTGAAATTTATTGCTTCCAGTACATTTTAATATACTTATAAAATAATGACTTGATCAAACTAAATATTACAAAATAAAATGGGACCTAAGTTGTTAAAATCTTTTTTTGAGAAAGAAGATCATTTATCTTGGTCCAGTAGGTTTAAAGTTATGCACAAACAAAAATAAAAAATAAAAACAAATCATGTTTGTATTGAGAATCTTCTCCTTTTCAAAGTCAGTTAAAAAGGTGCTGGCAACTTTAAATACTAAAAATATATAAAGAAGAGATTAAAATTACCTGCTGACATCAAAAATTTATATTTAACAGATATTACTTACATCACTATATGCAAATCAACCTTAAATATGAGTGATAATAATTTGATAAGTTAAAGAAGTGAAACATCTATGAAAGATACCGGTATATTGTATCCTTTAGTAAAAAACCACCTCCCACCAATGATAATTATAGTGTTAAAGGCTGTCAAAATACAGCTGGGGTAAATGCTCGCTTGGTGCTAGTTTGCACAGGATTCAACAATTCAGCAGTAACAGGATTATAAAGCTCTTACTGCTATAGTAAAAATGGGGAACTTAATACCATTAGAGGAATAAAATAGAATCTATAGTATACACTACAAAATAGGGATCTAAGTTGCATATAATTTATTAGTGATCTTGGCTGGGTAAAAAATAAACCTTCTTCCAATGTCACTGCTTAGTAATTAAACTCAGTTCAGACTTGAAGTGCAATACACATTAAAGAATTATTAGGTTTGAGCCAAATTAGGAAATATGGTCATTTGATCTATTGAAGCTATTGAACCTCGCCTCACTTTATCAGAAGGGACAATGGAGGGTTGAAAGAGGGTAGGGCAAGCCCATGAGTAAAAACTAATATTGTACTTAAACCAATTAACATGCAAGGAAATATCAGCACCTTTTGGGACCCCCTCCAACCCTATAAAAGGGGCAGTCTCCACGGTGTGGCTTGAACTAGATTAGTGGTAAGGTGGGGAGGGACCTCATAAGATCTTCCTTGATTCCATCAATGAGCCAGAATATTTCAGTTACCCAAACTTGAGCTATCTGGCCAAGTTTTATTAATTTTATTTAACCGAGGTAAGCTGACCAGGGGACAAACATTACCAAATATATGTGAAACTAAGAGAATAACTAAATATAAAAATTGGGCACCCCAGGGTACTCAAATTACCCCTGTTGCCAGCGGGACTGCCAGGTATGGGGGGGTTGGTGCACTACTCCGAGGGGGTTTTCCCCTGCTATGGAGCAGGTGTGAAGGAAAGGGTCTGTGTGGAGGAACCAGAGTGGGAACCATGATTCTATGAGCGCTTTTTGTCTTGGTCTCATATATCCATAGAGCCAGGCTTGGAAGTGCTCTAGTAATTGGACATGGAATCTGTTAATAATCCTATGAATGGTTGGGACCGTGCCCTTGAACGCATCTAATGCAATTGTGTGTATTGTCCACATTGCAATGGGTATTATTAGGGAGCGGAGGGTAGATGGGATTGGTGACTCGATCTGGAGCGCGAAGATACTATTTGATTTTGAGAATTCCTGTTCGTTTTGAATCTTGAGCAGGCGTGCGACTTCCTGCCATATAGCTTTGGTTGAGGGGCATGTTTCTAGGCGGTGATGTAGGGATCCCTCCCCTCCACATACTGCACATGTTTTTTGGAGGGAGTTGGAGCGGTCCGCCGTCCTATAGGTCCTTCTCAAACAGCGCCAGGCGTTTGCTCTTATCCTTGGTTGTAGGAGTGGGTGGTGTGTCATTTTACACAGTGCTTTCTGTGTGGTTAAATCATAGGGAATGTCCAGCATATCTAGGTATTCTATCCTAGCTATGCTTGGGGTTGTTGCGAGCATATCCCTCAGGGGGTGGTTTTCTGGGTTCTTAATTTGAATTGGGGGCTGGGTCGTCCCCTTCCCTGCATAGTACCCATGTTCTCTATGGTCCATCCCATATGGTGGATAGTTCGGAGGATATGTTTGAAATGAGGGGAGGTTCCATGTGGACCCGTTGCAGTAGGGTGCTTGGCAAAGTATGAAAGTAGTCTGGGTGGACTATGTGGATTGGTTAATTTGAGCGCCTGTGCAAAGTTAGTCCTTGCTGCTCTGGACCAATGTTGTTGCGGGAGGTCTGGAGCAAGGATTTCCTTTATCCAGGTACCTAGGATGTGATTGGCATGGCTCTCAAAATCTATTAGTCCCATGCCTCCGCTTGAGCGTGGGCCAAATAGTGTTTCCATCCGTATAGGAGGGTGAGAGCCAGGTCACAGACAGCCCTGGATAAGCGCGCGAATTGAGGTTATAAAGGTAGGTGAGAAGGCTATCGCATGGGCCTGGTACCACAGTATTGGGAGGATGAGCGAGTTAGCAACTGTAACTCGTCCTGTTAGTCCTGGGTTCTTCCCATGAGGGAGGCAACGCGTTTGTATACCCGTTGTAACAGGTTACTTTCCATTGTCTCATTAGCATATTCCCCTGATTCTAGCCAGATTCCAAGGTGTCAGACAGGAGTGGTGGTGGGAGGTGTTGCAAAGGGTAATATAATTGGGTTTTTTCTTCAAGTGTTGGTGTGAGGTTCTGATGTTGTGGCCCAATTGTTTGTGTATTTGCCTAAGAGGATGATTTCTGTCTTCCTTTTGTTGAGCGATGCATTGCTCACCTTGGAGTATTCCTCTAGAGTGTGTTCCAGCTGTCGGGCATACTCATTGTTTGCTATACCTGCTACGCAGTCATCTGCAAAGGCCAGTATCTTGACTGTTGGTTGTCCTTGTGCGGTTATCCCCAGGAGACGTGAGTCAATTACTTGGAGGAGAGGGTCAAAGCTGAAATTGTATAGCAGTGGGCTGAGGGGATCCCCTTGTTTGAGCCCTCTGTTTGGTTTGATATTGTTTGTTAGGAATCCAGGGCCGCATACAGCCATGGTTGCAGATTCTGTTAGGAGCATCGCCCATTTTATGAATCTTGGTGGGAGTTTGAAGGCATGAAGACATTCTTTTAGGTATGGCCTGCTAACACGGTCATACGCCTTTTCCTGATCCAAGAAGACCAGGGCACCAGTTGCTTTGGATTGACAAATGTTTGCAACAGGGTGTATGTTGTTCCAGATTGAACGCCCTGGTATAAACCCAAACTGGTTGGGTGATAGGGCGTCAGATGCAATTGCGCCTAATCTATCTGGTAGAACTTTTGTTAGAATTTTTGTGTCAGTGTTGGAGAGTGCAATTGGGCGCCAATTGGCCAGGTCCAGCTTGTCACCCTTTTTATACAAGGTTATAGCGTAGGATTCATGGCCTCCTGGTAATAGGCGTGTTTCCAACAAACTCTGGTTCATTGACGCCAATAGGAGGGGGGCAATTTGTTGAAAATATTTTTTGTAAAATTCGTAGGGTATCCCATCAGGCCCTGGGCATTTCCTATGTGGTGCACCGCGAATTGTTTCTCAAAGCTCCTCTCGTGTGATAAAGGATAGTATATTGTAATTTGGTGGTGTACTTTGTATCTTGGCAGTTTGAATAATTCTTTAATTTTTTGTGGATCTGTTGGCATATCACGATATAATTTGGTGTAATAGCGGTGTACTTCCGCCTTGACCTCCTCAGGGTCAGTTGCCACAGTGCCGTTGGTCTTGCGGACCTGTGTGCATGTGGGCTGGTTTCTGCAGGAGTTGAATTGGTGGAAAAAGTATGTCAAACAGTTTTCGCCTTCTTTTATGAACTTACCTTTGTTCAATACTTTGATTCTGTGTTGGTGTTCAAAGATGAGATTGTTAAGTTGGGCTGAAATTTCTGCCCATTTGCGTCCCAAATTAGGGCTATAGCCAGATCTCAGAGTATTTATTTCCAGGTGGTCTAGTTCTGCCAAGGTACGCTTGATTGTGGCTGTGTCCGCGGTGTACTTGCGTGATGCAATATGTTGGGTTTTGTTGATTAATTTTTTTTTGAAATTTTCCCATGTTCCGATGGGATCCAAAGTGAATGGGGCTGTGAATTCTGGGTTTGTAGCCTTGTTTTCAACTCAGTCAGATATCTCAGGCAATCTTATATTTTCTGGGTGAAGCTTTCTCCAAGGCGACACCTGTGTGTGGGATTGGGTTGGCGCTAACTGCACCGTAACTAATTGGTGATCAGAAAATTGATCTTTTGATGTAAATTTGGAGAATATTGAGTGGTGGGATTGTGGGATGAGGATGTGGTCAATACGACTCATTGATATGAGCAGTCCCTCATGTATGTTGGGTCTTGTCATATGGGGAAGGATTGGTGAATTGGGAGGAAGAACATCCTGTAAACCAAGAGATGCCTTCATTGTGCGATATTCAATGTGTCCAGGTGGTTATCCCCTGGGATTAGGCCATCAATTTGTATTGGGGTTATCCCAGAAGTTGAAATCGCCTAACATGATGATATCTGGTGGGAGGGTGAGGGTAGAAATTTTTTCAAATTTTTTTTCTCTCAGTTGCGGTGCACGGTGTGTAGATACATGCTAACAAAATTATTTCATCTTGGCATGTGATTGTTGCTACCAGGACTCGACTGTGCAAGTGTGATGATGAATTTGTAATTTTAAGATTTTTGTTGTTTTGGACTATCACCCCACAGTGAGATGTCCATACTGATTGTGATGGTGCGACCCTGGTTGACCAGGATTCTTCTTCCCCTTGTAGGCAGTGGGTTTCTTGGATGGCCAAGATGTCTACAAGAGGTTTTCACAGGAATGCCAGCTTTTTGGCTTGGGACGTATGAGCCCTGGCTCCCGCGATATTTAACATTCCTATTGACACTGAGGTGCCCGTGGCGCCTCAGGAGCAGTTGGGAGGACCCTCTGGTCCTATCCCACCGCAGCTCATTTTGGCCATGCTCCGCATCTGTACTCCAACTCTTTCACTGCCATTGTTGGTTCTCTTGATCTGACCCAATGATTCAATGGAATTGCGGCTTTTTGCATTTGCATCAACTTTTCCTGCACAGGCCTCATGTTGATTTGATGCGGGTTGTTGATTGGATTTTATATTTTTGAGGTTCAACTTTGTTGCATTGTGCACCGCATTTTCACCCAAATTGTGGTTGCATTGTTCCTCAGTATGTGCATGACTGATGACGCTTTGTGGCTCAGTCTGGTTACTGTGAAAATTTTCGACCTGGGCATATTGTTCTGATTGGTTGGTTCGGTGAATATCTGAAATATCCTCCTGAATTTGTCCGTAGTTAATGGCGGATTATGCGTGTGCCGCCGCTTCAGCTGCTGCTCTCTTGCGGGCTTTTTGTGCTGCTTTACGCTGTTTACTTGTAACTGGGTCCACGATGGAGTATAGTCCATCTTCACCCCAGCGGAATGGGTGGTGGCCATCAGTCATTTTGGCGAAGTTTTCATTATCTTCATCCATAGCTTCTTCACAAAAATCATTTTCCACAAAGCCCTCTTTAACAGGGCATGCATGTTCCTTGTGGCCCAGTGAGCCACAGTGGTTGCAAATGGGTGGTGCGCGTTCCGGTGTGACTCAGAATGCAGCTGACTGGCCCCCATCTGCAAAGTGAAATTCTGCTGCGCGGGGAATTCTGGATAAATCCTCTTCCACTTCTGGGAAGGGGTTGATTACAGCGATAGCTTTGCCTGTGCACAGGTCGGGCATTAAGCAAAATCGCTGTAATTCAAGTTGTTGTATTTCTCCATAGGCCACAAGACCTTTGCGGAGCTCCTCCTCAATTACCTTATGAGGAAGGTTGGTGGGGAGCGAGTCAAAGGAGATGAACAAAGTTTTTGCTTTGTTCCATCTGGTGCGCGCGGTGCGCACAATTTTTGCCCTCAGGGAGGGCAATTTCCACGCAGATTTTTGCTGCGGCATCAGCTTCATCAGCTGTTTCAAAGCCAATATTGATCCAGCTGCGGCCCATGTTGTTGGTGGCTATGTACACCGCGTGAGGGAAAAGTGAGGGCTGTGCCTCACATGTTTTCTCCCACAGGATTGGTGACTCATCCCCAAGGAAGAGTCTGATCCCATGTTCCACCTTTGACAAAGGTTGGTTGAATTGAATGTACATGTATTGCGCGTGCTTTACAGTAAATACCATAAACCCAGATGGTGTCTGAGTTTGCAATTTCTTTGCAGATTGGGTTCCTGGTCCCCCTCCAGGGCGTTTCTTGCCCTTAGTTGCACCATTAAGTGCACCGCTTGCCGCGACGCTCGCCCATGTTGTATTATTATTGTTATTAAAGTCGCCCATCTTTCCTGTGTGTGATCATCCAAATTTGCTGTTTAAATTGAATCATAGTAACTAAAGTGATTGTTACGAGAAAGAAAAGCGCCAAGTTTTATTAATATAGATAGAATTATTGTCCCAATTCAAAAGATTCCACTGCAAATTGGTTAGGGTCTTTTGCCAATTTTACAATCATCTTCATCCAGAACGCTCTTCTCAAAATATTGGACTTGTAATTGTCTGATAAGAGCTATTTAAACTTAAATATAGGCTAGAATTTCATTTAAGTAATTGTGGTTAAATCTTATGAAGAATTGACATTTACCCAGTTATGTTTTATCTGCTCTTATAAGATTAATAAGCTTTTCTTAATTTTTTAATATATGTTTTCATTGTTGGATTTTTGTCTGGGGGATGCTCGCTGGTGCTTACTTCCCTAGAATCTAACAAATAGGGAAATGAAACCACTGAAATTAATAAAAATAAATAAACACAAAAAACTAGAAAGTTGGTGTTTTTATATGTTTATTAGTCCTCATGGGTTGTAAGGAGAGTGTCTATAACTCTCTCATTCCCAGCATGGTAGTGCATGGTGCACAGGGCTCACGCCAGGAAACTGGATGTTAGTACTAAGGTTACTAGAGCCTAGCAGAGGGTGCTTGAGCTAAAATAATGTAGGTCGAGAATTGTTATCATTAGAGGGAATAACCAAAAGGAAACCAAGCAGTGCTCGGAGTAGTAGTGTATAGGCGCCCTAGTCTGGAGGAAACTGGGGTGGCCCAACGGTGCACAATCGGATAGATTTAGAGTGGTTAAAATTAAATGGTTAATGTTATGTGAGATCTCCTCAAAGAGGTCCACAAACAGGATTGTCAAGATAACATATATATAACCAGTGTACTAGCAAAGAGGTTTATTATGAGTATAGTTGATCAACAAGAGAGATTGGTCTTGAGAAATGAGATTTAAGTTGATTTAGGCAAACAATCAATAAAGGGAAGTGGGTCTAAGCCAAGGTACACCAATAGGCGCACGCTTCCATTGGGCAATAAATTGTACTTGGTAATTGACTGAATTCAGGTTATTGATCATAGGAGAGGCTAAACCAAGCTGAAAATTTTGAAAACCAAACGGGTTCCAAGACTCTGTTCACCAAGAAACTGAAGTGAACCATTTTTGTTAATCACAAAGCTAGTTTGTTTTAACATTCCTGCTGCTATACAGAGACAAAGTACTCTTGCATCCCTAGGACCAACCTGAGCATACCTCGCCTTAACCCAGCGTTGATCTAAGGTATGCTTGAGGTCAGGGATGTCATGGAATCTTCAGATTAAAGTAAGACTGGGCTTCCAATATGGATGTGTAACAACCCAGTGGAAGGCTCAGAATGCCAAGGGCATAGCAGTTCTGAGCAGTTGTGGGAGGGATCCCCTATTATTCTGGGGCGGGAAATATAATTTAATTGACATACCAAAGGCACACATAATAAACCAAATGGCTGCAATGGGGCAAACACAGGTCTTTCTGGGGCATCCCCCAAGGGTGGTAGAGGCAAGGAGGATGACTAATCTCCCTGGGTTTGCAGTTGTTGACCTTTGGCTTTATTTTTCCACCCATTTTGGACTATTCATTATTTAAAAAAATCAAAAACATAGAAATTTTCAAAATTTTCAAAATGATGATTGGCTTTGCAAATTGAATTGAATTGAATCTCTCCAACCATCGGGAGGCCTTGGGCCTCACCTTGTATCCATTGGGGGTTTTTGGGTTGAGTAGAGAGGTCAGGTACATTATCAGTGCGGCAGATCAATTTTCTAAATAGATTTGGGCTGGATTGGCCCTCAGTGAATGACCTGGATGGTTCAGTGCCTGGTTCTCACCTTGCAGTTGTGTGGATGGCAAGTCCTCACCTCTGAACAGAGAATTGTGATTAGCGGAGATGGCCTCACTCCACCCAAATTGTGCTGAACCATTAGTAGATTGGTGAGGTGGATTAGGCTGAATTCTCCGACTATTCTGCGAGTGGGAGGCGATCCTGAAGCTGGTATATCAGGTGCCAAATGAAAACAAGGTTGTTGTGAAGAGTTTGGCAGATCTGATAACTCTCCCAAAGCAGCAGATTGACATCGTAGGCTGGTGGCGAGTTCCTGGATCACAATCACCATTTGGTGGGCCACCGGATTGATGGCTTGGAGGACCCACTTGATGACCATCAGCTCTAGGATGCAGGAAGCTGTGTACTTCGCTGGGTTAAGTAAGTATTGTGGAAAAAGTGGCGGAGCTCATGGAGTGGGTTTTGGAGAGAGAAGTTTTATTCAAAATCAAAGGTAAAAATGGACCAACAACTGCTCTTTACAGAGACAGTTGCCTTATATATGTGAAGTGGGAAAAAGGGGCCATGGAATACGTTTCTTTGGGCAGCAATAGCTGACATACTTGAGGGTACTCAGCTGGGGTTCAGGGCTTCTTCATCCAGCTTATGCACAGTTCACCAAAGCTCTGGCAATGTAAGCGTTGTTACCACCAGGGAGGGACCCTCACTGATCCAAATAAATGGAGTAACTCAGATTGAAGGTGCGGCCAAATTGGGTTCCACCAGGGTCAATTCCAATAAATTTTTAAAAGATTTTTTAAAATTTTCCAAAAGCATATTTCCAACTCAAATTGGCTTTCCCAGACCTTGAATTTTGGATTCCATGTCCCAGACCCAATTTTCTTACTTGGGAGCCCTTTTATGAGCTTTGAAACTCATTTTCTTATTACCCAAGGATGTAAAGGATGGCGGAGTGGGTCTCAGAGGGAGGGGAAGCTGCTGTTGAAGACTCCTGGCCTGCATTACCTTATTGCAAACCTCTTTTATCTTTTCAATCACAGCAGAAGCAACCAAATGGGGTGCTGTGGTGGGGTTTTTGGTGCCAATGCAGCGACCCACCGTTCATCCACTACATGACCCAAGTCCCCTAATTGAGCCAAGGGCTCCACAGGGGCATTAGGTCCCTTCTTCTTCCTAAAAGGGAGCTTTTTCAGATCTAGACCAATAGGTTGGGTCTCTAGACTTACAAGGGAAGCCTGCCAACTTCACCTTCTTGGCCTCCTGACATGCAACTTTGTACTTAATTTTGGTCCCAATTATGATGTCATCTTTAAACCATGACATATGTGGTAAGAAATGAACCCCCGTATAAGTTGATAATTAGTATTTAAGAAGTTGAGGCTCAAAGTTTGTATTGCTTAGTAAAATGTGATTTAAGAATTATTGAGATTTGACCTATTGGATCAGTCAAGACTTACATTACAATTAGGAAACAGTCAAGTGTTGATAGGATATCAACTGATGAGGTAAGGTTTTGATGCATTTTAGCCAATCATTCAATGGAAAATTTTTTTCACCTGGCAGGACCCCTCCACCCTATAAGAAGGGCTGGTCTTCGCAGTGTTTATTTTATTATCCGTTCCATATGATGGGGGGGACCTCAGAAGGGATCCTTAGATTTAACTGACAATTTGTAGCAATACAACTGCCCAAGTGTAGATATTTTCCCGAGTGATAATAGAATTGTTACCCCAATTCAAGGGGTTCCACTGAGAATCAGCCAGGGTTTTTTGACCAATTTTGTCCAAATCATGAGCTGAAACACTCTTACTACAATATTGGACTGGTAATTGTCTGACAGTTATCATACATATCTATTTTAGCACTACTCCTGATATCAGGATAGTCGTTGTAACTTCTTGTTTACCTGTGAGGTTATATTTTAAATAATACCAAATCAACAGGGTATTTGATAGCAAGGTGTTGGGATTTTAGCCCATATTCCCAGCCTGCTAGATTACCTGGTATCGCTAGGGGAAAATTCCCTAAGGCGAAGTGAATCAGAAATTGGTTGGCCTGAGATTTGGAGGAACTACATTCAGGGGATTTTGAGATATTTTCTTGGTCATATCCATCGAGGATTGATCCAGATGAATACTTAAGATCTCATTGGGCGGAGTTGCCAAAGAAATAGGGGCATCTGATAGTGATTAACTATGAGGTGTACTGATTGGGATTGGTTGGGTTTCATCACTGACTGATTGGGAAAGAATAGTAAGTTGCGAGGCGAGTGATGCCACCTGCAACTAGCAAATTGATCAGTTGGTGAGTAGCCTGCCATAATGAATTATAAGTCCCATTACCTAAGCAGGTCGCTAGCCAATTATGGTTGGTTTTCTTGGATCGAGAGTAAAAAGTTAGGTATACATTTTATGACTCTTTCCATTTGAGGTCTCAAGGATGTCCAACGACGGAATTCTAGCTAGGATGGGGAAGACCATCGCTGCTGAGACGAGGATGGGTGATTCAATGGCAATGGCTGCCATTTCAACAAAGAGGTGTCAACCGAGGGTTAGACAGCTGAATCTTCCGCTATATAATTCCCTAGGATTTACTATAATAAAAAAGTAGCTTTACAGAGTTTAAAGTTTATATTTAGTTATATTATAAATTCAGTGTATAGTTAGACTATCAGATTCTATTGTGTCGTTCTATCTCAAGGATATTATTGCAGAAGGCAATAATTGGAAGACTCTCAGAGAGAAGAGTAAAGATCTGAGCAGGGATCGAGAGATGAAGGAACCACAATCAGGGATAGCTGCCAACTGTGTGTTGGACTGAAAGAGACTGTCACTGGGGTATCTTAGCAAAGATCAGGTGGACAAGAGTATAAGGAACAAAGCCCTATGAGTATGACTTCAAGAGTATTTAATTGGAAATACTGGCCAAGCGTAGGGCTAAAATATAGTTTAATCTCAACTACGGATAATAGTCTCCATACTATCATCAATTATTACATTCTATACAACGTGACAAAGTGTACGAGGAAATCAAACTGTTCAGTAAAAAGGTTACTGGGTTGCCCACCGATAATCAACATTGAATAAATTTACAAGTTGGTGCTCACTACAGGGGGTAGTTGAGTGAAGAATCTATTATAATGTCATACAAAGAAGAACTATGCAAGCTGTGGACTGAGATCGCCACTGTAAATCAGAATGCCTTAAACTCAGCGGACCATTGGGAGTTTGCAGCCTTGGAAGAATAAGTTGCAAAGGTGGAGGAAGGAGTAGAGAATGTAGCCAACTTTGGGAACGAGTTACTCGGCAAATTAACCTCGTTGAAAAAGAAAGAAGGGGACCTTGTTCAAGAGGTCCTATACATGAAAATGGAGCGAGAAGCAGATTGAATTCATTTAAGAAAGTTTAGTGTGGATATCGAGAAATTAATCAAACAAGTGGAGGAACTAAAAGCTCACAGATGTGCTTATGAGCCAGATATGGCAAGAAATGCTGAAGAGAGAAGCCCTCGCACAATAATTGGGAAGTCATATACCCAAGGAACATGCCACCCACTTTTATTGTCATTTTTGAGATGATGCCCAAAGTCACTCCACAAGTTAGACGAGTAGCCAAACTGAGAGAATCGGCCAGAAATAACTTAAGGGAATTTAGGGCAACGCCAAAATTGCCAACATTCCATTGGGATAATGCCCCAGTGTTTTTCTGACTGTTTGACATGACCATGAATAGCTACGGAGATCGTCAAAAGGCATTGACAGTCATGAACTGCCTGGACACCAACTGTCAAAACTTAATGTTACCCTACCTGGAGGGGGACAGCTGGTCATTTGCTGAGGCAAAGGCGGCCATCATGAAGGAGTTCAGGAGTCTGACACACATGTCAAAATGCAAGCAAGAATTTATGGGAATCCAGTTCCATAAAGATGAGTCTCTTGCTAGCTTTGCGGATTGATTTTACCAGGAGTCGCAGATCCTGGCTGGAGCAAAAGTATTGGATGAATTTGATGCTAGAATCACTTTGCAAGCAGCCCTTCAGCCCTATCACAATTTGCATCATATGATGTCTTCCATGTTCACAATGGAAATAACTACCTCGCAAATGGTAGACAACTTGAAGATTTTAGGAGTGACATTCAATGCCCCAAATAGAAGCTTCAAGTCCAATCTGGTACAAAATCTGAATCCCACAAAGGAAATAAAGGAGCTAAGGAGGCTACCAATCAAACCGTGTTGGGAAATAAGCCCAAAGAATTCAGATGGTTAAACAAGAAGGAGAAGGTCTGCTATCAGTGTGGCAGGAAAGGACATTTCGCCGTACACTGTAAAAAGCTGAAGGATCAGATTAACGTGGTCCAGGCCAAGGAGACAGCAGCCGCCAAGGATTTGGGAAAAGGGTCCACTGCCTAGACAAGGAACAGTCTAGAGCGGCGGAGAAACCTGTTCCTCCCAATATCATGAATGAAGAAATCAATATTAGCGATCTGTTCATAGACGATGAGCAGGATCAGCTATACCAAGTGGTCAATATGGATGTGAATGCCATGACCAGAGCTGGGGCGAAGAAAATTGACCCCAAGATAATCCAGGAAGTTGCCTGGCTGTATGCCCGACAACTGGCAGAGAAGATTTGAACTGCCAAGAATCCTGAAGAGTTATCAGATGTCCGTTTAGATGAGGCTAATCTGTCTATCCCCCTCAGCGTGATAAAGGAATCATTTCCTGAATTATTGGCACAAATTATTCACACCCTAGATTTGGCTAATAACGCCGCCATTCACTCAGTAAATACTATATTACAATACTCCAAGTGTAAATATATAGATATACAAGTGAATTGAGTGAGGGTGAGGGCGATTGTTGACAGTGGAGCGACCATCAATATTGTCTCAACCAAGCTGGTAAAGAGGATGAAGATCTCTCCAGACTTGGAACACAAGAGAGAATATGTAACAGCTGGGCCAAACACCACCGTTTCCTGTGGAGCGTATAGTGTGCTGCCACTATAATTTAAGTCATTGGTGGTATCTGCGCCAGCGATAGTTTTGGTGAACCAAAACTATGACATCCTGATCAGAATGGAGTTTCTATGGAAGTACAGAGTTAAATGTAACTTTATGGATAATACGTTGACCATCTTGGATCAGATGTTACCATTGGTATACCAGAAGGACGGTGAAGCTCCGTTGAATTGGAGAAACAACTTTATTAATCTGATATATAATGACAGCATTGTACCAATTCAATACCAATTAGTTGGTAGGAAGCGACATGAGGGATGCCGGTGGAAATCCTAGAAAACTGGGGAGTTCCATTAAGGATCAAAAAGAGAGGACCATACTAGCCGGATTGCAAATAATAGTTGACAAAGGGTTAACATTGGAGATTCCTGAGCTGTTGTATGGGGAGGTCAAAAGCCCCTGGAAGAAGTCCAGAGTGGAGCCATGGGTGGCTCCTGGGATAATAATGCTGGGCCATGGAGAAATTCGAGTTATCATGGCAAATTTAATTAAAAAACCAATGAAGATCAAGAGGAATCAGATCATTGCATTTATTCATCTGATTCTGATGGCCAAATTGAGAAGATTCCACGATTTTGGGTCTCTCAACAAAATGGGATTACCAGCTGGGGTAGCTGAAAGCATCAACCTATTGGTTGATCAAGAGCAGCTCGCTGATCTGCTGAAAGGCCAGCAGGAAGAAGTGCTCAAACTAATCAAGAAATATTGAGAAGTGTTAACTCAGGACAACCACAATTTGGGATGCGCACAAGATGTAATTCACAAGGTCAACACTAGGGAAAATTTACTGATAAGAATGAGACTGATCTGAAGATTGAAAGCCGCTGAAGCAGTAGTGGAGGATGAAATCAGCAAACTAGTGAATCATGTGATTCTAGTTCCGTCGTCAAGTCCCTGGGCAAGTCTGATTATGATTGTGAAGAAGAAGGATGGATCAAACTGGGTGGTGATTGACTACCAAAGGCTGAGCAAAATTACAAAGAAGGATTCATATCCCATACTGAGGATTGACAATGCACTAGATTGTTTAGAAAAAGAGAAGTTAATCTCCGCGATAAATCTAATCTTGGGATATTGACAGATCGACTTGCCAAAAGAAGACCATGAAAAATGTGCAATTATTACCATGCAGGGGCTACACAAATCAACGAGGATGCCCCAGGGTCTCTGCAATACACCTGCAACATTTCAGAGGGCCATGGATGCGATACTAAGTGACTTGAAGTTGTTGTGCATCCTGGTATATCTGGACAATATCAACGTGTTCAGTAGGACGTTTACTGATCACCTCCACCACTTGGAAGAAGTATTCAAGCGACTGTCCACGGCTAACCTGAAGATCAAGCCAAGGAAGTGCCACTTCTTCAAGTAAGAGTTGGAATACCTGGGATTTGTAATCAACTCAAGTGGATTGCAGCCACAAACCCAGAAGATAGCAATTATAGAGCGTATGGCTGTACTGAAGAGTGTCTGAGACATCCAAGCGTTCCTTGGGATGGTCAGATACTATAGAAGATTTATTTGGGACTTCGCCTGATTAGCTGAGCCATCATTCCATTTATTAAAGGATCCAAAAAAAGGATTTGTATGGAATGAAGAGGCCCAGGACTCCTTTGATGAGTTACGCCAGTATTTGCTAGATTTGCTGATTCTGAAATATCCAAATTTTGATTGGGAGTTTATCATTCAAACTGATGCTTCATTGATGGCGATTGGCGCCATACTGAGCCAAGTAGACAAACTTAGGGATGAGCATCCGGTGGCGTATGTAAGCTGGACACTCTCAGCTGCTGAGAGGAACTACACCATGACTGAGCAGGAATGCCTTGCAGTCATTTACACGTGCAAGCAGTTTCAGGTGTACATCCACAGAATGCATTTTAAGGTGGTGACAGACCACTATTCGCTGCGTTGGCTGCACAATTTAAGAGAACCAGAAGGACGGCTGGTTTGATGGGCACTTAAGCTTCAAGCATACGATTAAGAGATAGTCCACTGAGCGGGGGCTTCTCACCAGAATTCATATGTTTTATTGCAATTGCCAATGGTCCGGTTGGTATACCCGCAGGCAGATGAGCTATTCTAGAGAATGGTCAAAGGAAGAATTGGGGATGATCCCCAAAAAATCCAAGGTGCGCTTTGAAAAGTGATGAAAAACACTGAGACTATGGATGGACAAGTATTCAAGATGATCAACAGGAAGCGGCTATTATTACTGAAACCGTTGGAAAGAGCGGCGATAGTACAAGCAGATCACAGAGTTGTCAGGCATGGAGGCCTGAGGAAGACAACTGACCATATTCACCATTATTATTACTAGGAATCAATCAACTACAATGTCACGAATTACTTGGCTTGTTGCGTGGAGTGCCAGCTGCATAAAAAAACAAGAATACAACTGGATACTGACTGGTCCGCCCTGGATTTGCCTGGCACATGGTGTCCATTATTGTGATGGGACCGCTGATGATGAGCACAGGGGGAGTCAAGTACATCATAGTTGCCAGTGACCATCTGATGAGATGGGTCGAGATGAAGGCCCTAACCAGAGTAGATGCTACCAGTACTGCGAGATTCATCCTAATTCGAGTGGTATACCAGAATGGATGTCCGCAGGTCCTGCTGAGTGACAATGGGATCAACTTCACATCTCAAGTGATCCCAAGGTTAACCAAAATAATGGGGATCCGAGGAGTTTGTCAGTACCATACCAGCTGGAGATGAACGGACTGGTAGAATAGCTCAATGGGACGCTGGCCATGACGCTAAGGAAGCTAGTCGCAGGGAGAACTTCCGTGTGGGGAACATACCTGAGTTTGGTGACATTCGCCTACAACATTAGTCATCATATGGCGATGGGAAAGACACCGTTTGAATTATTATATGGAAGAAAGGCCGTGTTGCTGTCATTTTATATTTGGTAGTGGAACCTACATTGGGATGAGTACCAAACAATACTTGAACTGAAAGATGAGTATCCTGATTGATATGAAATCACAAGCAAACAATACAACCTTGAAGAAAAGGATACAAGAGAAATTGATGGATGACAAGAATTGATCAGCATTAGAACAATATTAAATAGGGGAAAGAGTTGCCTATTGTGATATGCATGGTTTCGGACAAAGAAATAAAAAAGATGCGTTGAAGTCAGGTCCATTCAAAGTAATCGCTAAGACGGTGACTGATGATTACTACATCAAGAATCTCTTGGATGGAAGAGTTTTAAATCGAGTATACACTATGTATCTAAAGCATTGGATCAATGAAAAGAATAATTGAGTTCCCAAAGGGCCAATAAACCATTATGCTGGTCATGTCCTGATGATTAGGTAAAGTCCAAAAAAAGACCTCTGAACCATGGAAAACTGATAGTTTTAAGCACCCAGGACCCAGTTTGGGGGAAAAGATGGACCGATGAACTGAAACAAGGTCAAGTCCCAGAGTAAAAAAGAAGAATAAAGATAAAAATTGATAAAGATATTGGTTAAAAAAGTTCATAAATTGCATAGATAAAAATGCCAATATTTTTTTATAATTTTTTATCTTTATTGATCGTCCTCAGTACAAGGATGATTCCAACTATGTCGCCTCTTGGGGGAGGGAGGATGGATCGCTGTAGGAATGAACAGCCCATCAAAATTGATATGCGATCAGATGTTAGAGAGGGCGAGACCTACATGAAACCACATTTGTTGAGTGGACACCGAGCCCTGAGAAAAAGTGACTAGGGGAAGGGAAATTGTGATGTCAGAGGAAGCCAATTGTGAAACTCTGGAGCGGGGAGGAAAGCAACATTTATAAAATGAGGCAATCAGCGAATAATCCCAAGTAATCCTGATATGGCACTGGAGCTGGAAGATTAGTCCTGAGCACCTGATGACAGGCTTCATCAAGGACACTGGACATGTGGGCTGGCAACAAAGAGGGAATGCTTGACAGGGGTGCCAAATCATGCCCCCTATCTACGAATTAGTGGAAGATACCAATGGGAAGGTCCAGAGAAAAGATAGTTGTGCAGAGAGCGGATTGCATCCTGCAAGCGGTGACTACAGGCTTTGCGGAAGCTAAAGCTGAATTAACGGTGGAACCCAGGCAAGGTGGAAGCTTCCTGGACCAACTTTAAAGAACTTGGCCAGCAAAGAGAAGAGCATAAGCAGCAGTATCCCAATCCAAAAGGTTATCAAGATCAGAGGGATTTAGCGCGAAAGTTGAAGCCTTGGTGACTTGGGTCCAGAGTTCTGCGTAGGGGAGCTCAAAGTGAATGGTGTTACTGATTGAGAGCTCAGAGACCAGAACAGTGGGTTTTTAAAATTGACTGAGTCGGAAGAGGAACTCAGGGAGCAGGTCTGACCCAGCCAGAAACAAACAATCCAGAGCAACTGGCATTATCTCCGGATCATCTACAATGATGTTCAAAGTCATCAGCAGAAGGAGCCAAATCCAGGAGGGTTTCAAAGTCCAACTCTGGAATTGACTGCAGAGGAAGAGTAGGTTGAGAGTTGTTCAAAATGATGGCCAGCCTAGTTTTGGAGGGATTAGTTACTGTTTCTGGTAATTTGACAGAAGGACTAGCCAGCTTTCACCAGACTAGGTGTATGAGTCCTGGAAGGACCATAAAAGAGGTTCCATCGAGCATCCCAACTCATTTGCTGGAAGAGACGGAGGTCTGGATCAGACAGACTATTGAGGAGCTGCTGGTAGTGAGACTTGGAATTTGACATGTGAGATGGATGAGAGGGGGGATGTTGGACTTATATAGAAGTTGACATTATGCAATCTATAATCCATTAAACTCCAATTTCAGGGAAATCAATCAAAAAAATAATGTAATAAGCTCTCCAAGGGAAAAATTAGGAATGACTTACAGCCAATAGGTTATGAGCAAAATAATGAGGGCGAATAGAAATAAGTATTATTATTAATCCGCGAAATGAACATTGACGGCAAGAGTCTCCTGTCTAGGATGAGGAGAAAATTAGGAAATCAAGGACGCCAGACCAAGAATCCTGAATATGACAGCGGGTCATATGCCCTGATGGGGGAAACCCAAATCCCAGGACTAATATCATCATGAGTAAATTGATCAGCCCAGCATGACAGAAGGTCATGGGGGACCATGCTTTGAGAAGGCGGTAGAAAGGAGGAAGAGGAAGAACGCCGTATGCTGAAGGTCATCCTGAGCAGCATTGAGTATTGACGAGTGTACTCCGCTTGAACCAATGAAGTATTTGACCAAGTGTTCGAAGTGGTGTTCTCATGTCCTGGTCCTTTTCTCGCTGGAAATCTAGGCAAGAGGGGGCATGTGTTGGGCTTTTTGCCCATATTCCCAGCCTGCTAAATTACCTGGTATTGCTAGGGGAAAATTCCCTAAGGCGAAGTGAATTGGAAATCGGTTAGCCCAAGTTTCAGAGGAACTATGTTCAGGGGATTTTGAGATATTCACCTGGTCATATCCATTGGGGATCAATCAGGATGAATACCTAATATCTCATCGGGCAGAGTGGCCAACGAAATAAGGGCATCTGATAGTGATTAACTATCAGGTGTACCAATTGGGATCAGTCAGGTTTCATCACCAACTGATTGGGAATGAATAGTAAGTTGTGAGGCGAGTGATGCCGCCTTCAACTAGCGAATTGATCAGTTGTTGAGTAACCTGCCATAATGGGTAATAAGTCCCATTACCTAAGAAGATCGCTAGCCAATTATGGTTGGTTCGCTTGGATTGAGAGGAAAACGTTAGGGACATATTTTCTGACTCTTTCCGTTTGAGGTCTCAAGGATGTCCAATGATGGAATCCTAGCCAAGATGGGGAAGACCATCGCTGCTGAGACGAGGATGGGTGATTCAATGGCAATGGCTGCCATTTCATCGAAGAGGTTTCAACTGAGGGTTAAACAGCTGAATCCCCCACTATATAATTTCCTAGGATTTACTATAATAAAAAAGTAGCTTTACAGAGGTTAGAGTTTATATTTAGTTATATTATAAATGCAGTGTTAGTTAGACTATCAGCTTTTATTGTGTCGTTCTATCTCATGGATATTATTGCAGAAGGCAATAATTGGAAGACTCTCAGAGAGAAGAGTAAAGATCCGGGAAAGGATTTAGAGACAAAGGAACCACAATCAGGGAATAGCTGCCAACTGTGTGTTGGGCTGAGAGAGACTGTCACTGGGGCATCTTAGCAAAGATCAGGTGGACAAGAGTATAGGGGTTGAATCCCTACAAGTATGACTTCAAGGGTATTTAATTGGAAATACTAGCTGAGTGTTGACTGAAATATAGTTCAATCTCAGCTATGGATAATAGTATCCATACTATTAACGATTAATACATTCTATACAACAAAACAAAGTGCACGAGGAAATCAAAATGTGCAGTAAAAAGGTTGCTGGGTTGCTCGCTGATAATTAACCTAGAGTAAATTTTTTCCACAAGGTCAAGGAAAGAACTGCACAATGGGTAGCCTATAACTTGATATAGAGGAACATAAACATCAATAAATATAATGTCACTGTAAGTCCTGGGGAATTTTCCCTGCGCGTGGATTGGGCACTCTTTCCATTTCAAGTAAAAAGGTTCCAAAGAGGGTGGCTGTACCCTTCGTTACCCAGGGTGACCTCGCCCATGTGGTAGACAAGCGCTGGGTAAAAGCTCTCCCTCTTCAAATCCCTCTATTGGTGCCCACGCTCACCTCAGCTGAACTTGTCCACCAAATCAGGGAAGTCTGCATTGAGACCACCTAATTGAAGTTGCTTGGTCTGAAACCAATTGAAAACAAGCCCAATGATCAGAATCCACATAGTCAAAAAGGGATGAAAATTTATTATTGGCCAGAATCACCACAGCTTTGATTCAGCCAGCAGTGCAATTGTCAAAACTAACCTCAACTCAAAATCGTTGGGGCGATTCCCAACGTGCAGTAGTAGCATTGGACACCATTGACGATAGTTTGAAGCTCCCAGCTGCAAATTGGCAGTTGTGGCCAATGCAACATTTTTGGCTGAACAAATGGCCCAGCAACTGGGCATGCGTGAGTTGGGCATCCCAAACCCGTTCACAATCAATTGGGAACGCCCTCCATGGGGTGGCCCTAGGGGATTCCCGTTGCTCATCAGGTTAGACACTGTCACGCCAACCGCTGGAAATGCAGTCAAGCCTCAGTTTAGGCTTTTGAGGTCAAACCAACAGTGACTCAGCCTGCCACTGAATTCTTTGATGTCATTTCCTATTGAAATTATCTGCCCCCATCCCTAAATAATTTGCCAGTTAGGTTGAACTTGAGGGACCTGATCCCTGCTTGTTCCTGCATCAATTGACCACTATTTAATCAGTTGCATTGTATTGGGAAAATTGTTGGGCAATTTTTTTCTTTCCTTTAAAATAAAAATTGCCACTAAAAAATCAATTTTCAACTTTATTGATAATTTTCTTGCCATATTCCTGATGTCTTTACACAGGTGGCCTGTCAGTCCCTATATCAGATGGGCCTTAGCAGTAATGATGGTTAATATGGCCTTTATCATCATCAACTGGATTCAGCAAGCCAGATACTTCTGACATTTCAAACCTTTATTTCCAATATCTGCCATCAATATACTGGAATCTTGTGGTCTTACATCCACCATTTCCAAGCAAGGATCCACTCCCTTTTCTCCTCAGTTGAATTAAACCCACCCACTGGCGACCATGTAGAAACTATACCTGTGGTACCATCCCCTGCAGAAAGACCCCCAGCGTCTGAGTTTGTCTCCATTTGATTCGTTTTCAGGTTGCTTCTCACACTTGCCCTACACCAACGGTTTATTGTTTCTCAATTCATGGCTCCATACAACGTCATACATGCAGCAATGCCTCTGCCATTCTGGCTTGCTTTTTGGGTGCTTACGCATCCTGACTGGCAGGACAGTCTAAACTTTTTCTGCCATTTTCATGACATCCACCAAGTTAAGGTTGATGCTGGTTAGTTTGTCAGAATCCAAAGGAGTGCAATTAGAAGTTGGTAGTCTTTGCAATCTAGAATAAAAATTGCTTCAATTATTAGTGTTATAGAAACAATGGAAGGAGGAGTTCAATCAACATTCAATTTTGAAAATATAAATTACCTAAAAGGTTTAAGACCTCCATAAGGAAGTCTGTAGTTAGGTCTGACAAAAGACTCATAAACACAGTATGGTTCAACAAAATTTTATTAAAGTGTAAGTTGGCCAAAAAAAAGTTGGTCAGAATAGATATATCTAGATGAGTTTAATGTTTGGGTCCCAATTATTCTTTTTTACTAAGACTATGCTACAATGGAATAAATTTATCTTACAAAAATAGTAAACAAGGTGGGTCAACCTTGGTACAAACATACCATTTCAATTTTTTTAGCCTATTCTGGTTTCAACCTGTTTCAATCAAAGCCCAACCCAGAGTGGATCAGGAACCACCCCACTATGCTATCTACTCAATTTAATTTATCTTACATTATTGTAAGGTATATTTGATATGACTAAGCTAACAAGAGCCTAGAGGAATGTGGATCTTTACTTTGTAGTGGTAAAATTACAAACAATCAAGTTTCTGTATTAATGTTAGAATTAAAGACCAATCTTTTCTACCAGATAAATTGTAAACTATAAGGCTAGTTGCCATATTTGAGGATATTTATTAGTTCCATAAACTCAACTTAGGAATACTTGTTCCTCACCCATTGTTGATTAAGGGTGTATCTAGGGTTTGGTAAAGTTTCCAAATTTGTGATTATATTATTTATAAACTCATCTGTTTTATAAGATTTTAACCTTAAAATTATATTATTATTATGGATTCTCCCTAAAGTACTTGAGTAATTACCTACTTTAGGAGCATCATAATGGAGAATATATTAATTTCCAGTGGTAACTTCGTTGTAGCTATAGAAGGGGTTGACTTATAACTAGCTACGTTAGAGAAGTGATTAAGATAGTCATGATTAGTTCAGTGCTTTGGTATAACCATAGAAAGGAACCCAGATGTTCTCAGATGCACCAAAGCTGTAGCAGGCTATGAAATACTTAAGACATCTTTTTACATGCTAGGATGCCAAAATCTTCTTAATTCCCATTCAGTTATCCCTTTACCAGGTATGACTCTGGAGTCTCAGAAGAGGGCCCTTAAAGGAATAAGTTTGTTATGGAAAGTTGAGACATAAAGTTTGGGATACATATCCAGATGATATAAAGCATGTCCCAATTTTTCCCATGATATGGTATGGACCTTGTTGTTGAAGTACTCAACTTTATATTATCCATTTATTTTTGATGATTGGTGTCATGGAGCTTGTTGATACTAAAAAAGAATATAATGCCACTCAGGATGAGGTGCCACCCTGAGCAACAAACAGAATGCCACTGGTACAGCATTTACAAAGTTTGATTTTATGTCTATAGTGAGAATACAACACCTTCCAGGTAATCACAAAATTGAAAAAAGTAACTAAAAATTAGTATTGCAAATTTCTTAACTTAATAAGGATAACCAAAATTTTATTTATATAAAACTAAGTAAGGAAGGAGAATAAAAGGAGAAACAGCAGGACCTGTTTAGGACTTCTGGATTTTAATCTCATTATGTGAGGGATAATGATAAGGTGCATAAATGCCTTAAATATTTCCACAATTGAGGATTGGCAGATTGACACACTAACCTGCTATCAATGTGATTTGGATCTGCCCTGACCTTCCGGATTATGATCAATTTTTTACCAAGTTTTTTTTCCAGCGCTATAATACCTAGCAAGCCAGCAACAATTTGTGCAATGGCCAACATGGCGCGCTCAAGGACATAGCATATAAGGGCAGTCCCATTTTAAATCAAATGGTTTGCACACCCAAACCTGTTGGGGGTGGTCTAGACTTCACTGGCAGTAGGGGGAAGGTTGGAGGGGCAATTCTATATCTGAGAGAAAATAAAAGATTTAATTTTGCAAACATTGACCTACCACTAATATTAACACTCAAACTATAGGAGAAGACTTTTGGGAAAGATGAGGAACTGCACCCTTACTAACAGCAATGGCTTTTGGCCACCACCACCTCCTTACACACCCCATTGAACTTATCCGCCAAATTTCTTGGTGGTGAGAAGAGGGGAAAAGTAACAACTTTCAGAGGGTAAGCTATCTTCCAGCTCTCATCAACAACATAGGATCTATCATCCTAGTTGATGAGGGTGTAAACCGGCATTTTTCTACCCTTCTTGGTTCATAATGGATGTTATTCCCTGTTGAAATGCAGGGGGTGCTCCCCCAGGACTTACATTATCCTCCCTTTTGAACAAGGGGAGCATTATTACTAGGAACCTGGGCTGGTGCAAAGCTATTGTGAGCCTTAGGAAATTTGATGGCCAGAAAGAGGAAACCTTCTGGGAGGACAAGGAGCTTCAGGATGTGCAGGGTGGAAGGTCTTCCCCAACTCACGGCATTGAACACAATTTCTGGTACTTACCCAACTATTTTTATAGGAAGTAAATCCCTTACAGATAACCAAGTAATGCACTGAAAGACAAGACTTCCATGATTAAAAATTTCAGTTTCGACTTCAGCTCTTCTAAATTCTCCACAGGATTGGCTCTGGCACGACTGGTTCTTTTCCATTAAAAGGGGACAAATGTGAAGCATGGAATTTGTGATGATGCTTCCAATGAGTGGCAAGGGACAACTAGAGGGCACCATTTCTCAGATCTTCCTTCACCAATAAAGGTCCAGAGCATTTGTTTGCAAACTTCTTGGAGGGAACACTCATATGCAAGTGCCACATATACAGCATAATTAAGGAACCACCTTTTTTGTCGTTGGAAAGGAGTTTGTGATCCAGAAACTGCTTTATAATAACCAATTTCCTTAGTCAGGTGTTCCTGCACCAAAATTTGTGTACTTTATATCTGTTGCAAGTGCTCCTACGCAGCTGATACTTCTGAGCGAAGGCAGGGCCCAATAAGGAATGAGGGTTATAACCCAGGGTGGCTTTATAGGGGAAAGGCCAGTTGATGAGTGGGTGGCATTATTGTATGTGAACTGCGCCAGGGTAAGGTCAGAAGCCCTGATCCTGAGCAGCAGAAGAATAGCAGCAATGATTATGCTCAAGCATTTGGTTCACCCTCTCTATCTGCCTATTAGACTGGGGTCATGCGTTGTGAAGCAACACAGAATGATCTTCAGTATGGCCAGGAGCGTGGTACAAAAACAAATGATAAACTGGGACCCCTGGCCACTTACCACCTCCTGAGTTACTTCCAAACATGGAGAAAAAATGTTTAACAAAAATACTGGCCATTTCCTTTGAGGAGATTACTGAATGGCAGGGAATAAAAAGGGAGAATTTCATAGAGTAGTTCACGACCTTCATAATCACATTGAACCCATTATAGCTGGAAAATCAATTATAAAGTTGACTGATACTGAGGTCCACAGGCTCTCTTTCTGCTGCAGGGGATGGAGAAGACCATTCTTGCCTGATCTATCTGACTTTACCCATGCACATGTTATGCAATTATGATCCGAGCCATAAATTCTTAGAGATGCCCAGCCAGTTGAACATCCGCTTTACCAGATAGAGGCATTTCTTTTTCCTTGGGTGCCCCACCGCTGGAGGGTCACGGTGTTCAGAAATTACTTCATCACAAAGTTGGGGGGAACCCAAACCCCACTCCTGAACAAGATCCTCCCCTCCTGCAGTGAATAATGGGCATACTTGTGGGCTGGCAGTACCAGCTGGACATACAGCTCCAGCCTTCTAAGAAGGATATCTGGCCAGCCAGTACCTGAGAAAACTAAGGCACATCCTGAGACCAGACATCCAAAAATTGTGGGATGACAATGGCTTAAATCTTTGCAGAAGGTTTCACTATGTCAAATATTGCTCTTCTACTCTGTTGGACTCAATGAATTTGTGACTTAAGAGGTTGGGGAGAATATTCAGGGCCTCCTTTAAAAACCTATACTTGAAGTTGAAGCTACAAAGATTGCAAAACGTCTGGGATTGAAGATTCTCCAACTTCTGCAGCTTCTTGAAGTACATTAGAACTTTTGTGGTCTGTTGGAATTGCAGATGACCACTTAATATAACCTTTTAACCAATTATAAGGTTCGAAGATTAAGGTATAATTATATGGGTTTGGTAATAGTGGCCGATTGATGAGATTATCATTGGGCATCATCCTAATGATATTAGAGGTCGCCAACTAATGAATTATTGTCAGGCATCATCCCCAATGATATTTGAGGACACTGATAAAAGAAAATCTCGTTGGGCTTCATCCCCGATGAAATTAAGCAATAATTGATATTGAATTACACCCAATAGTCAAATTGTAGGGAATATTTCAGAGAAGAATGAATTGGATTTGTCAGAAACTACCAGAACGTTTGAACGCCGGAGGAAGAGTAGAATTGTCATCAGCTGAAACAATTGGTTTCAAGTACCTAATACCAATTGTTTGGTCCACTAAACACCTGAGGATTACACTGCCTAAGAAACCTAAGGCAACGTTACCCAACGAGATTTGGTGCCTAACACTGAGGGTCAAACTAGTATAAGAGCAAAAATAATTTTCAGCGGACAGCTGAAAAGTTGTGTGCCAATTCTAACTATAAAACCCCCAAACTATTCCCTAATAAAAGCAGAACTAAATTGATTTTAACTAAATTGTTTTGACATTGGTTGTTCTAAGATAACTCTTAAGAGAAGAGTTCAAGGATCAGATAGCCTTAAGTTGCTACTATCAAGTCCCTGCTTGGCTCTGTGTTAAGAGAATAAGGAAAGAGTTCCCTACCAGAACCAGAATATATTCAAGATGAAGAAGCACCAGTTTAGCGTTGGACTTTTCACTCAACGTGGCTTTTGGGGATTCAACTCTAAAAATAGTCTTCATACTATTATTGTCCCAATTACTCAAGTTTAATCAAAATAATCAACGCAAGGATCCACTAATCTGTACAGTTGAAATCTAGGACCAGAAGCGTGCCACCATCCAAGCCAAAGATTTTAATTAATAGTGCTCACTACAGGGGTAAATGAGTTGTCAAAAGCTAATTTAAATAACGATGTCTTATAAGGAAGAGTTAGAATCACTAAGTGGAACTACAGACCATCAATCAAAGTTTCTCAGCTTGGCATCTCAAGACAATGTTAGTATATCAGAGGAGTGTATGATCAAGGTGGAGGAGACGCTCAAACAATTAGGAATAGTGAATAACGACCTGTGTGGGAAAGTTGCCTATTTGAAGCGGAAAGAGGGTGAACTCAAAAAATTTTATTTCTGAAAACTGAATAGGAAGCAGATCAAGAACGCATCTGGCAGTCTCATGAGGAGATGGCAAAAATGACCAAGCCTATGGACGAATTAGAAAAACACAATTGTGATTGTGAACAATTTAGGGCGAATGATGCTGAAGCAAAGGCATGTGAAATGCCTTTTAGGAAGACCTCTCCGCCCTGAAACATGCCTAAACCATTTGCTGGTGTGTCAGAAAGACTCCCAAAGCCACTCCTATGGCTTCTCAAGTAGCTTGGTCAGGATCTTCTATAAGTGGAGCAACTGAGGAATTTTGGAATATGCTAAAATTGCCCAGCTTCCACCGAGATAACGCCCTGGCGTTTTTCCACTTATTTGAGATGACCACATTTGGCTATGCGGACTGTCAAAAAGTGGTGACCATAATGAACTGCCTTAGCACAGACTTTCTAAATCTGGTGCTACCTCACCTCAATGGATAATTGGTCATACGCAGAAGCCAAAGCAGCCATTATGTTGGAGTTTGGAAGCCCTACTCAGATGGAAAATCGTAAATAAGAGTTCATGGGTATCCAATTACTCAAAGATGAGAACCTGGCTATTTTTGACAACCGTTTTTACCAAGAAGCTCAGATCTTGGCAGAAGAAAATGTGTTAAGCAACTTTGATGCATGCATAGCCATGCAGTCAGCACTTTGTCCATACCAAGAATTGAATCAGATTATGGTGGCGGCGCTAGTGACTCAAACAATGACTCTCAGATGGTGGACCATCTGAAGATGCTTCAAGCCATGTTTGATGCTCCCAATCGTACTTTTAAAGTAATTCAAATGAAGGATCAAATTGTCAAATTCGTCAACCCATCTAAAGAATCTGAGAGTTGAGTTGTGTTGGGAAGTAAATCCAAAGTTCAAAAATGAGTGAACAAATCGCCAATATGCTGTTTCCAATGCGGGAAGTCAGGCCATGTAATTTCCCAGTGTCAGGAAAGAAAGCCAAAGGATCAGATTAATCTCGTTCAAACCCAAGAAACTGGTTCAGCTTTGGGAAAAGGACCATCAGTATAGATCAGAGACGTTCTAGTACTTGTGATAAACCTGTCCTGCTTGACATAATGAAAGAGGAAACTGATATCTCCGACCTATTTGTGGATGATGACACGCCAGATCCGCTCCATCAGGGAGTTGACTTGGATGTTAATGCTATAACTCAAGCCAAAGCAAAGGGGATTGATCCCAAAATTGTTAGTGAGGTCACTCAACCTACGTACAACAGTTAGCACAGAAAGTTAGATCCGCCAAGAGCCCTGAATACTTAATTAAAACGAAGTTGTGTGAGGTGAACGTTTCATTACCTATCAGCGCAATCAAGGAGTCATTTCCTGATTTATCCGCTCAAATAATCCACACAGTTTGATTCAGCGAATAAGGATGCTATACATTCAGTAAATACTTTATTGCAGTACTCAGAGTGTACCTATATTGATATTCTAGTCAATATGATAAGAGTCTAAGCCATAATTGATAGTGGAGCGCCAATTAACATCGTTCCCACCAAAATTAGTGAAACGTATGAAAATCTCGCCAGATTTGGAGCATCAAAAAAAGTATGGAACGGCTGGACCAGACGTTATCATCTCATGTGGAGCCTACAGTGTGCTACCACTTCAGTTTGGATTGCTGATGGTGTCAGCTCCCGCCATAGTGCTGGCCAATCCAAACTATAATATACTTATTGGGATGGAGTTATTGAGAAAGTATGGGGTAAATGTGATTTTGAAGAAAACACCCTGACAGTATTGGGGCAGAAGTTGCCTTTGGTTTTCCAATGGAAAGGAGAAATTCCGCTGACAGAGAGGAATAATTTTGTCAATTTAATTTATAGTGATGGTATTATACCCATTTGCTATATACTAGTTGGACAAAAATGGAAATCAATGCTGACAGAAATTATGGAGAATCAGGGGATACCTCTAATATTGAATGCAGCGAACACTATTCTGCCTGGGGCTCAAATCATAGTTAACACCAGGTTAACAATAGAACTTCCAGAACAGCTACATGAGGAAATCATCAATCCCTGAGAAAATTGAGGATCAAAGCGTGGGTTGCACCAGGGATCTTAATGACAGGTCATGAAGAGATACAAGTACTAGTAGCCAATCTGGGAGAGAAGCCAATAAAAATTTAAAAAAATCAGAACATTGCATTTCTGCACTTGCTCCCAACGGCAGAACTATATGATTTTCATGAATTTGGGTTGTTTTCTGAAATGGGATTGCCAGCGGAGGTTACAAAAAGTGTCAACGTGTAAGTGGATCATGAGCAGAAAGCCGATCTGACTGAGAATCAGCAGGAAGATGAGCTCCAATTATTTGAAAAATATCGGAAGATATTTGCTCAGAATTATCATGACTTAGGATGTGCAAAAACGTACTCCACAAAGTTTATATTGGAAATATCCGCTGATAAGAATGATACAGGTTCATAGTTCAAGAGCAGCAGAAGCAGAGGTCAGCAATGAAATAGGCAAGTTAGTGGAACTTGGGTTACTCGTTCCATCATTGAGCCCATGGGCGAGTCTGATCCTGTTGGTAAAAAAGAAGGATGGACAATTCAAGTAGTGATCAACTATTGCTGACTAAACAAGGTCACTAAAAAAGACTCCTATCCAGTGCCCCAAATCGATGATGAACTTGATTGCCTGGGGGAGGCAAAATACTTTTTGGCTATGGACCTGATTTTGGGCCATTGGCAAATCGATTTGCCAAAAATCAGGAAAAATGTGCGATAATTACCACACAAGGACAATACCAGCCGACCAGAATGACCCAAGGATTATGCAATGCGCCGGTGACTTTTCAGCATGCTATGGATTCAAAACTTAGTGACCTGAAGCTATCCTGCATGTTAGTATACTTAGATGATATCAATTCTTTCAGTAGGACCTTCACAGATCATTTGGAGCATCTGGAGGAAGTTTTTAAGCGGTTGGCAGCAGAAAATCTAAAAATTAAGCTAAGAAAATGCTATTTTTCAAAAATGAACTCGAATACTTAGGGTTTGTTATAAACTCTAACAGATTACAACTGCAACTCATGAAAATAGAATCTATCAAGCAGATGTCAATCCTGAAAAGTGTTTGAAATATTCAATTCTTTTTGGGAATGGTCAGTTACTATCACCAATACATCAAAAACTTTGCTGGAATCACCGAACCTTTATTTCACCTACTCAAGGATCCAAAAAAGGGATTTTTATGGAATGAAGAGGCCCAGAAGTCATTTGATAAGCTCCAAAAAATATCTCATAAGCAGCCCAGTGTTAAAATATCCAAATTTTAGTCAGGAATTCATAATTTAAGTATGTGCCTTATTAATGGTGATTGGAGCCATTCTAAGTCAATAAGATGACACTGGGATGTATATCCAGTAACCTACATGAGCAGAACACTGTCACCAGTGGAAAGAAACTATACCATGACAGAGCAAGAGTGTCTGGCGGTCATCCATGCCTCTAAACAATTTTAAGTCTACATACATGGAATGCACTTTAAAGTCATAACCAACCACTCGTCCCTGCACTGGCTTCATAACCTGAAGGAACCAGAGGGCTGGTTGGCCCAATGGGTTTTAAAGCTGCAAGCCTACAATTTCAAATTTATCCACAGGGCTGGAGTGGTACATCAGAATACTGATGGACTGTCTCAATTGTCAGTTGTTCATGTGATCTATCATCAGGCTGATTCACTGTTTCAGCGGATGATAAAAGGAGATATTGGGGATAAACCCAAGAAATTTGTAGTGCATTAGAAAAGGCTAAGGAAAATACTGAATTTAAAAACAATCAATAATATAAAATGATCAAAGGAAAACAGGTTTCTTTTCCTAAACCATCAGAATGAGCAAAAATCATTTGAGCTGCTCACAAGGTTATCAGCTATGGTGGCCTAAGGAAAACTGTAGATCATGTTTGCCAGTATTATTACTAGGAATCAATTAACTATGATGTCATGGATTACCTAGCCTGTTGTGTGGAATTTCAGCTTCACAAACCGCACAAGAACATCGTAGGGTACCAGCTAGTATGTCCTGGTTTCACGTGGCACATGGTGTCCATAGACGTTATGGGACCATTATTTATCAGCACCAGAGGAGTGAAGTATATAATCATCGCAATAGATCATTTAACCCAATGGGTTGAAATGAAAGCCCTCAGCAAAGTTGATGCAATAAGTACAGAGAAGTTTATACTTGATAAAGTGATCTATCAGCACATAGTTGCGCTAAGTTATTCTCAGTGACAACAGAACCATCTTTACTTCACATGCGATTCCCAGGCTAAATGGATTAATGGGAATCCACGGTGTTGTATCTATCATCTATCATTAGAAACAAATGGAATGGCGGAAAGAGTGAATGCAACTCTAGCCTCAAAATTATAAAAAAGGTCATGGGGAAAACTTCTGCTTGGGGAGCATATCTGAGTTCAGTCACATTCGCTTATAATATCAGTTACAATTTGGTGACTGAGAAAATGCTGTTCAAACTGTTATATGGGTGGAAAGCCGCATTACTGCCAATATTGTATTCAGCAGTAGAGCCATCTTCGGGAATGAGTGCCAAACATTATCCATCCCAACTGGCCAATATCCTGATTAGATTACAATCTCAGGAATTTGAAACAACAATGAGAAAAAGAATCAATGCAAAGAAATTGGATGACCAGAATTGACCTACATTGAAATAATACCATGTGGGCAATAGGGTAACCTATTGCGATACCCATAGGTTTAGGAGAAAAATATGTTGGACGTCCTATGGATGGGACCAATAAAAATTATCACCAAGTTGACGAATGATGCCTATATGATTAAGAATACTGAGAATGGTTACATAGTCAATAGAGTCCACACGAAATACTTAAAGTATTGGACTTAAGGAAAAAAAGTATTAATAATGAATAATAATAATAATAAAATAAAGTATTTAAACTTTTCTCTCTCGTTGCAATCACTTTTGCAACTTATTTAATTCAAGTCTGAATCTAGTTTGATAATCTCACAGAGGAGATTAGTCTGCGCCCATGTTAGGGAGCAGTTGGGCAAGTAAGGTAAGAGGCACAGGTGGTAGGCCCACGACCTCCAACATTCAGAAAAGCCCCGGAGAAACCACTGGAATAGAAATAGAAAACTGGCAGTCACTATTTCCTCAGAAATCCTCGCTTGGCAGGCGCGATCTAACCAGTACATCAACACGCTGCAATCTCAACCACTCTCGTCAGTGGAATATGGAGTCCGGTGTTTCTG
>JAKSZP010015221.1:0-32730 GCA_022478985.1 Massospora cicadina | reverse complement strand
CTTGGCCGCCGCCACTTTGTGGGCCTGCTTGGCCTTCTTAAGCTCCTGCGGGGACGCAGGTTTTACTTGAATGTAGCACCCAGGCGCGCCCCACGGGAAGGCTGCATCAGTGTCTACTGCCAGTTCATAGTGGGCGTCTGCACCACACATTGCTTCCAGGATTATTTCGGTTTGAGTTATGCCCTCCTTGGCAGGGCAGGTATGGGCCTTGTGGCCAAAAGTGCAACAGAAAGTGCAGATAGGAGGCGCGCTATCCATGGTGACCCTGAGTGGGGAGTCTTGCCCATTGATTTCTACAAAAGTGGTGTGAGGGATTTGGGTCAAATCTTCTGCTATCCCCACGGATGTGGTGAGAACAGAAATATCCTTGCCCGTGCACAGGTCTGGAATGAGCGTAAAGCACTGCATCTCAAAGGATTAGATTTCCCTGTATTAGGAGAGCCCAGCCTTTAGGTGGTGCTCAAGCACAGTTTGCTTGACTGTAGTAGGTAGGAAGTTGAAAGTTATGAAATTTGGTTTAATTTTGTCCAGCGAGTGTACTTCATTTCAACTACCTGTTGACCATCTGGGAGGTCCACTACTACTCGCACTTTTGTGGCTTCGTCTGCTGCAGTTTTGTTTTCAAATCCTAGATACAGCCAACTGTGAGGCATGGAGTGTGGTGCGATGTACACTGTGTTCAGGAAATGTGTGTGTACATCTCCAAAAACTTCTCCCAAAGTGCCATTTGTTGAATATCCAGGAAGATATGCACCCTGTGTTCCACTGACAATAGTGGTTGGGAGTGCAGCGTATTGAAGAACTGGTTACAGCGCGCTTGCCAGGCCAAAATTTCTGGGGAAATGGTAACCACCAGTTTTTTACTATTAATTTTATCTATTCCTCCAGATTTGCTGGGGCGTTTACAAAACTTGATTGATGTGGGGCCTACACCTGTGCCCTTAACTTTACTCGCCCAACTGCTACCCAACATTGGGTGCACACTAATCTCCTCGACAATATTATTAAACTTACCAAAACTTGAATTTAATATGTTGCAAAAGTGTTTGCAATGAGAGAGAAAAGTTCTTCTTCAATTTTTGTAGATAGCGCATAAATGCTTTTTTAATTGGACGAGAACATGTTGCTGCCAAATTCATTAATTGGTGCTAACTTCACTTAATTTTAATATGATGCACTACATAAAGTAAGACATCGTGTTTTCTCAGGCGCTTCTATCAAGGCAGGTTTGTATATTAGACCTTTTGTCTGTTGGTGGTAATTTCCATGGCTCCTTGATATATAAAAAGGAATGTTTGAATGTTTTCAGTACCAAAAACTTATTTCTCCTTAAGGGGGATTTTAAAAAAATGAATGTTTTGGAAAGGGCGTTTACAATTAAGTATGTTTCCTTCTTTCAGAATTTTGATATGGCGTATTACCCAGCTGAGATTACAATAGGAAATTATTCACTATGGTATTTTTCCCACTAATGGATAAGGGAGTTTATTATTTTCAGATGATAACTACTGTTCAGTAGAATTGTCTTACAAATATTAGGTAATTCACTGTGGTTGATCCATCCAATCAATACACCAGATTGCTTAATTCTCTCTGGGGATGATCCCCTGCAATAAGTGATTAATTAGGTTGTCCATTTTATATATAACTTAATTACTTCAAGTAAGTTGATCATAGTTAGTCATTGATTAATGGTAAGGTTTTGTGAAGTTGTTAGAGTGCTGACGACGCTTCTAAAACAACTCCTGGTTTAATTAATGAATGCGTAGAAGCATCTATTTAGAATCTGGTGAAGGTTTCAGGGCTAGAAGGCGATGAAACCCAAATAGCTCTGTTGGAAAATCGACTTTTCTAAAGAAAGTGGGCTCTGCTGGTCAGTAGGCCAACCAGTAAGAAGACTGACTGACTTTTGCCAATTTTCCTAAGGCTGCGAGGCCAGCAGCACTGGCTGACCTTTGGCATGTCACCCATGCCATTTGGGGATCCACCATACTAAACCCCAACCTATAAGAATAAACATAGACTAAAATAAGTTTTTGGTACTGAAAACATTCAAACATTCCTTTTTATATATCAAGGAGCCATGGAAATTACCACCAAGGGAGATTAGGCAAGGAATACCTATATTGAAAGGAAAGCACCAGGTATTTATATGTACATTAGGCTACAGCGCCCCTCACCAACCTATTGGCTCATCGCTGGATTTTCCACCCAACCACTTTCTCTTCATACCGCTGCGCTTCTCTCTTCCTGGTGTTGACCCTCTTGCCCCATCCTTCCCAATGTCTGAAAATTAGCTTTGACTCATCCTCAGCCTTCAGTCACAGGTGAGCTGTATAGTTATTAAATATAAATTAATATTGAATTTTTTTCAAATTAGTAATTATGCACTGGAAACATCTTCAGCCGCTTGGTAAACTTGGAATAACCTGGCTTCTCGTCAATGACACGTTTTAACTCTCCTCATTGATTATTCAGAAATCGCCATTCACAGGTGACATTTGATTTTTTTATACAAGGCGCTGGAAAGAACCTCATCCGCCTCAAACTTGGAATCATTAGTTTACGCCAACATTACTTGAATAATATAAATGGATCATCCTCAGCTACCAGTCGCCAGTGATCTGTAAACCTATTTTGGGCCAGTGATTGGCCCCAACCGCTCCTCACATCTAATTTTGGCGGAATACTAGATTTGGCTCAACCCACATTGGGGAGCAACTACCAAGCAATCACCTAATTAACCATAAAAATCAGTCAATTTACATTCTGCTGGGATTGGCCATTTCATCCCAAATCATGATAAATCATTAAAAGAATTCATCTGGTTAAAATTTCGACATTTACCCCCACTTAACCAGATGGTATTCCTCCTACTTCCAGCCTCATAATTTGAAGTGGGCGTACAGGGCTTGCCTCTCCCTGCCACTAACAATTTCCGGATCCTAACCTTCAGTTTGGGGTCATACCAGCGTTCTATTCCCCTCCCTGGCTGAACCAGAAGCTCATCCTCACTATCTCCTCACCAACCTGTCAGCTAACCAGCACCAACCATCAGAACCCCCCGTAGTGAGCACCAATGTCAGAAAATCAACTTTTCTGGTGACAGTGGACTCTGCTAGTCAGTAGGCTGACCAGTATGAAGACTGGACGACCCTTTGTCAGGGAAACAACAGATAAAGTTTAGACTGACCTACCAGTTGAAATGTAAAAGCACCCAAAAGGCGAGCCAAAATACCAGGGGGATTGCCGCACAAATGATATAAAGTGTGCCAGGATATGATTAATAATAGAGTGCTGATTGGCTGCAACTATAAAAGACAACCCATCAAGAAACCAAGTATTTTAGCCCCAGGGCAAATTGGCCTGGACGCATGGAGGTGCAAGATTGGGGAAGATTTAGAATGTCTTGACACTTTAGGATCAATTGACTAGAGTGAGAACCAAATGTAATAACATGACTGGGAAAATCCAGTCAATAAGGGGCCCACAGGGCCACACCATTAAATGTCACAGGGACTCATCAAAGGCAAATTCGAACTTAATAAAATAAATTTAAGAACAGGGAAGATTTTTAATGGGTTTAAAAATAAGAAAATTGAACTTAAATTTTCTCAGTGTGTTATGAATGCTTAAATAGATGATTGATTTTGGGGAATAGCTTATAAAAGTTGCGATCAGGGCCCGTGAGATTTTGTTTAATCCAGCGAACTTTAATATGGGGTAAAACGAACTTAATTTGAACTGATTTCAAAATTATCAGCGGGGGGATGAGTCACAGTTAATTTGTTCACAGATGCCCGAATTGCTGATTTTCTTTAGTTCTAGCAACTACAGCGATGGCATCTCACCCAACAGGCAGCGGGAACCTCTCAAGGCCACCCCACATAGGGGAGGTCCCATGAGGTCAAAAATGGGTTTTCAGCACCCAAGCTTCCTACACCCAGATGCTCCAGCGTCCATTTGGCCAAGCGAGAAATGTTGGATGAGGTTTTTGATGCTTTTAAAGAGGGCTTTGAATTGGCAGCAACATTTCTTAATGGCATGATTTTATCGGTGAGCTTTGCTAATGATTTACTACTAGATGCTTTATTTCCCAATAGTACATGCCTGTTGGGCTTTGTTGCTGAGGGTTTGGGGCCCTAGGGCCTTGATGCAGAAGGCTTGTTGCCATCGACTTCATTCAAACCTTTCTCCCCATGTGGATGCTGACTTCATGATAACTCAGCACAAATTTCCTTTTCATCATTATACTAATTTGGCCAAAGTCAAAACTGGGATGGGTGACAGGGTCTCAAAGGGTAAGCTGTTGCCCAACTCTTATCCACCACATGGGTGAGGTTACCCTGAAAGACTAAAGGGGCGGCTTGCCTTCTCAGCCCTTTTTTATGGGAACAGGAATGCCACCTGGTCCAAGCGGAGGGGGCGCTCCCCAAACTTACACCCTTGCCATTTTGCTTTAGAATATGGGGCCAGCAGCGCTGGCTGACCATTGATGTGTCAATGCGCCATTTGGGGATCCCCCATATCAAACCTCTACCCATAATAATAATAAACGTAAAATTAAAATTAATAGGGAGAATAGATAAAGGAGATGTTTGTTGAAAGGGAAACACCAGCTATTTATATGTAAATTAGGCTACTGCGCACCTTGCTAACATATTGCTCATCTCCAGATCATCCAGCCAGACACTCTCTTCCTACTTCTGTTCTTCTCTCTTCCCTGATGCAACCTCTCGCCCCATTGTCCCCAATGTCCAATATTAGTTTCAGCTCATCCTCAGCCTTCAGTTGCTGGTGAGCCATATAATTATTAGATAAATGTATATTAAGTTTGGTTAAACTTAGTAGTTATGCGCTGGAAACATCTTTGGATGCTTGGTAAACTTGGAATAAGTCGGCTTCTTGCTGATGACACATTTTGACTCTCCTTTTGATTATTTGGGGAATCGCCTTTCTTAGGTAACATTCAAATTATAATAATAGGCGCCAGAAACAACCTCTGCAGCCTTAAACTCAGAATCATCATTTCCACTGACATTACTTAAATATTATAAATAGATCATCCTTGGCTACCAGTCACTGGTGATATGTAAACCTAATTTGGGCCAGTGATTGGCCCCAAATGCTCCTCACATCCAATCTTGGCGGAAAACTAGATTTGGCTCAACTCACATTGGGGAGTAACTAATATCTTTTTTTTTTGAGGTGGGCTGACCTGGGGATGATACCACACCAGTTGGGGAAACTGAATGAATGGGAAAGGAGGATAAAATCTGGAAAACCTCCATGCGCGGCGTATGATAGGCTAGGAACTCCATGGACCGCCTTTGGTATTCGCTATCTCAGTTTGGGGCATTGGTGCGCAACGCCAACATAGTCATAGTCATCCCCTACCCAAAGTTTCTCTACCAGAAATGAACTCAGGGAGGCAGCGGTAGAGGTCCCTATTCTACCACTGGGGTATCCTCCCCTGGAGAAACTAATATCAATCACCTAAATAACCACAAAATTAGTCAATGAACTATTCCAGTGGATTAGCCATTTCATCCCAAATCACAATAAATCATTGTGGGAATCCACCTGGTTAAAATTCTGACAGGCGCGTTGCCAAAGGTTGGAAAGAGTAGCGTTGAGTGTGGATAGAGCCACGCTCTGCTGAGGTGATTTTGTAGCATGTAGACCATGGCCCAAGGCGGTATCCTTTCCCCAAGTTCTTATCTTTCACTGGGTAATCTAAGCAAGTGGGGAGGATATATCAGAATTTTAATATGCATGTATTACCTATTTGATTAGATTCTGATAGGCGCTTATTCACTAGGGGATTTGTCCCGCTAGTGGATATGTAAGTTATTAATTTTTTATAAAAATACCGTTCAGCGGAATTGTCCTAACAAGTATTAGGTAATTCTCTATGTCTGATCCATTAGATTAATACGCCATATTGCTTAAATCTTTTGGAGATGATCCCCGATAATAAGTGAGTAATTAGGTTGACAAATTTATATTGATAACTTAATTCTTTCGCTTAAGTCAATTAAAAATAGTTGCCAATTGATAGGAAGGGTATATAAAGTTGTTAAAGTGATTATGACGTTTCTAAAACAACACCTTGTTTAATTAATGAATTTGGGAAGCATTTATAGGTAACATGGAGAAGGTTGCAGGGCTAGAAGGCGATGAAACCTAACTTGATCATTGAGGGAATCCATGAGAAGTGTGAACCAAGAAAGGCTACAAACGGCAATATCCTTTGTCTCCTCAAGTTAGGCTCCAACAGGGGCTGGTGCCAGATTCCCTATAATTACCCGCAATTTTCTCTCAAATAAAGTAGATAGATTTAGAAATTACATTTGAGTTTAGACTTTTATACATTGATTGTATAGTTGGCTCTTAGGATATGAATTTAAGAATAAGATATCCTTTGTCTAAAGTAGTTGACTATCAAGATCCCTTCCGGTCTCTTCAAGAAGATTAGGGAAGAGTTCCCTAATAGAGGAAGAAGAGAGAAGGAAAGTTCTCCCTGCCATTTCAGAGACACCTTTAAAGAGAAAAAGGGCGTGTACCAGCTTAGCATTGGGTTTTTTAATCAACGTCTTATTAAGAAAACTCAGGCAATAGTCTTTATACTATTACTACCCAGAATAGGTCAATAATAATCAACGCATTTATTAAGAACTTGTGTAGTAAAAGTGGGAGCCAAGGCGAGAATCCCAGTGGGTTACATTTGGTGCTAATTATAAGGGTGAATGAGCACAAGGCTCCCAAATTTCTACACCTGCAGAATCAGAATGCTCTGTTTTGAGGTTAATCAGTAGATAAGTTCGATCACGCTGTTGAAAAAGAAATTGATATCATCTTGAAGGTTTTCTCCCCAATTATACATGTGAGTAGTGGAATCATTAGCTTTAACATCCTTGTGAAGGCATGATTTTTGGCAGCCTGAAAATCCATCTTATTCATAAATTCTTGGTAATTCTCCAGATTCTGAAATCTTAAATTGATTTTATTAATATTGTAACTATGATATTTGAGGGGTTCTGTAGATGGTATTCATGTTCAAACACTTGCTGTATATTTGCGATTTTGTCACTAAGAATTGTTTAAGTCAATTCAGTAATAATATAAGTTCCTTCAATATTTATACAGCTTCAGTGGTCCAGCCATTATCAATTGTCATTCCAAATCTCAAAATCAGGTCTCATAGCCCTTGTCTCAGGTTGGCCCATTATGTGGAGGAATAATAGTGGTCCTTGGTGACCTTCTGTTCCTTGAGTCCTTCCAGTCTTTAAGATCCTTCAGGACCTTCAGATAAGGGGACCTTCTTGGATATACAGTTCTTGAGTTGGAGGTAACTTTCTCTCTCACTATTTTGTTAAGACCAAGTGACCAATTCTTTTTTAGTACTAGATGGTCCCACAAGTGACCAATTCTTCAATTTGGGAATTGTAGGTTTGCTTTTTCATTTGGTTGGGCTATTAACTTATCTACAGTTTGTTATGATTGCTGATGTATGCTTGAAGTTTTTGAGATTTTTTGGGTGACTTAATTAGTTAAATATCCACCAAATATAGTATTAGTTTAAAATTTTTTTTTGAAATTCATTTATTACTGTTTGTTTACTCAGAATGGCGTCATGATTATCCCAACCAAAAATTGGAAGCAGTCTTATATAACCTATTAGTTGAGAATGGAGCTGCTGGGTGAGACCATATTATCTTTGTACCTCAAATGATGCAGTCTAAAAAGTTGCATCTGATGGTGGATTCCAAGATGAACAAACAGCAAGAAATAAGTTTTTTTTTGGACAATTCCCATCCATAACTTGGAGGATTGTAGTCAAATACAAATACATCAGGTTTTGAGTTTACCAGGTGGAGCAGCTTCAACTAGTTTATCCTCCAAGGTTTAAGGTTCCATAAAGCAAAGCTTCCATAGCATCAGCCACTTTGGCTGGTTAAATATATTGGAATTGTGTTGTCTGGGGTCATAAGGAAAAAAGTCAATGAGATTTGAATTCAATTCTATTTTACTATGGACAGGTATTTCCAGGTTGTTGGAGTGGACCCATCTGGTTACATTCATATTATCCTCCATTTGGGGAGCGCATCACAACTAGAATTATATATCATTTGTATGGTACATCTTCACCTGATAGGTTTGGAAGGTACCTGACAGGGAGCACCAATATCAGATCTAAAGGATTTGATGGCTGGTTCTTTGAAGGCTATTCAATTTTTCTTTTTGTATAAGGTCAGTGGGCTTCCTAACGGTATTTGTCTTTACTAGGGCAATGTAATCTGGCAGAAGTAGTCTAGACAAGAATAAATAAACGTACTTCATTTTTATAAATTTGGAAATATTTATATCTTTTTGCAGGGTCATAGTTCCATTACAGATACTATGCCATATTAGCAGCAAGACTTCTCACAATCTTTATGGTAACTAAGTTATTTCTGGAATGAGAAAACCCTTTGTGGACTTTTCTTTCTCGTTGCAATCACTATTGCAACCTATTCAATTCAAGACTGAATCTAGTTTGATAATCTCACAGAGGAGATTAGTCTGCGCCCATGTCAGGGAGCAGTTGGGCAAGCAATGTAAGAGGAGCAGGTGGAAGGCCCGCGGCCTTTAACGTTCAAAAACGCCCCAGAGAATCCGGCGGAATTGACAAAAATACTAAGAAACTGGCGGTCACTATTTCCCCAGAGATACTCGCATGGCAAGCACAATGCAACCAGTACATCAACACGCCACACTCCCAGCCACTTTCATCGGTGGAATTCAGAGTCCGCGTGTTTCTGGACATCCAAAAAACGGCCTTATGGGAAAAATTTTGTGAAGATGTACAAACAATTTTCCTGACTGTGGTGTACGTTGCACCTCACTCCATGTCACGCGGTTGGCTGGACCTAGGTTTTGAAAGCAAAATGGCAGCAGATGAGGCTGCAGCGGTGCGCATAGTGGTTGACCTCCCTGAAGGGCAATGGGTCATCAAAACTAAACGCACCAGATGGACAAAATCAAACCAAATTTTCCTCACATTCAACTTTTTGCCTACTACGGTAAAATGTGACAATTTGGAACAACACCTGAAAGATGGTCTCACCATATACGGCAAAATACAATCTTTCAAAATGCAACGCTTCACGCTGATGCCACACCTGTGCACCGGCAAAGCCATTGCAGTTCTGACCCCAATTGAGGAGATTGTAAAGGATCTAACCCAATTCCCGCACTCCACTTTTATTGATATCGCAGGGCATACCACCCACCCATTCTGGGTGACCGTGGACAGTGCGCCCCCCATTTGCACCCACTGTGACGCGTTCAGCCATAAGGCACACGCATGCCCCATCAAGGAGGGCGTCACATTCCAAGAGCACCCCTCAGCGGCCATGGCCAGCGGAGAGGCGCACTATGAACCAACCGCAAGCACCAATGAGGCCTTCCCATGGGGAGCACAAGGCTGCTACCTACTGGTAAAGCCTATCTCCCCACAAGAGCAGAAGAAGGCCAAGCAGGCCCATAGGGCCGCAGCCATGGAAGCGGCCAAAGCCACCACTGCTATCCCACACTCACAATGTCAGGAGGACATGGAGACCTTCGCGGTGGAAGCAACTTGGGAATCCATCAACCAATCAGATTGGGAAGCCCATGCCAAGCGGGCCACTCAATCTGAGGATCCAATGGGGGATTTGATCTCACCCAATCATTGCACCCAAGCTCCAGTTGAAACTGACTTGGGACCCATCCCAACTGAAAAAAAAATTTTGACCCACTCAACAGTGCACCAAACTCACCCGCACCGCAAAAAATTCGTCCGACGTCAGGAAAACAAAAAGTGAAGGCTAAAGCCAACGCGACTCTTTCTGAAAAAATCAACAAAAACTCCAATAGCGTTGCTGCTAACACCCGCGCTGCTGTGAAGGCCCGCAGGGATCTAGAAGAGGATGGTGGGCCCAGGTGCCCACCCCCTCATACCTAAGGTGTGATGGGGGAAACCTTCACTCTAGGGACGTTGAACATCACTGTACTCAAGGCCTCCCTGTCCCAGGCTAGGAAACTGAGTTTTTACAACACAATTTACCCATGGATATCCTGGCCATCCAGGAGTCCCACTGTCCACGAGGTTCTGAGGAAGCTTGGAAAACAATGCTCTCCCATACCTATCCTTTTGGTTGATGCACTATGGGGTGCTAATTCAGAAAAATAATTTTTTCGAAACTTTATCCTCAGAAACATTCCTAAATGGCTGAGTGCTTGTTGTCACCTTCTCGTGGGCTGACGTAGCACACGCAATTGTCAACATCTATGCCCCAAATGGTGCATGCAAGCGTCAGGAATTTTTCTCGTTGGTCAAATCCCTCCCGCTACCCCTAGACTACTTCATAGTTGGTGACATGAACTGTTAACTAAACACACCAACGGACTGATGGCCTTCCTCACCCCACGCCCCCCAGGGCCACATAGAACTATGCATTCTAAAGGCCACCCTCAGGTTAATGGATGCGCTGCTGCGACATGCCCCGCTGCTCAAACACATGAAGCATCCCCACATCCACAACGGCTAATTAAGGTCCATGACCCACATCGACCTTATTCTAACGCCGGCGAAATTCCAACCCCACATCTCCCACTTCAAGACAACAAAATTGGAATTCTCTAACCATCGACTGGTCTCGCTAACCTACCACCTGCCTGTCACAGCTGCTAAGGCCCCACATTGGTATAAAATCTGCCCCCCCAAGCTTGGGTTGCTAGGATTTTCCACGTGGGTAGAAGAGGCAACTATGGCAAAAAAGTTTGTTGCACCGTTTTGCAAGGACCCCATTTCCACATGGGCAACTTTCAAAAATGACACAATCTGCCACTCTCGCCATCTCTCCTCCAGATGCTCATGAGCCACATCAGCAGTTATCTCACATGCTCTGGCAGAATTGGCACACTTGGAGTCCAACATCCCAGTTACAGGATATAGCTCTGCATGGGGATGGAAGTGGGTGAAGGCAGTTGCCCACCTCAACGCACTCAAAAGACAACACAAACATCCAGTTTATGTTCAGACACAGGGCCACACGCATCACAAAAGGCGACAAGTGCACTGCACATTTATTTAAAAAAAATTTCGCACCACGCCAGAGCGTGGCCTGCACACAGGTGCAAAGATTGGATAATTCCATTGTGGATACACCGGCAGAAGTGGCAATCAAAATGCACCAGTATTACTCCGAGTTGTACCAATCTGACCCAATTCAGCTGGCCGAAGTGGTGGAATTTCTTGACAGAGCCCACATCCACACCATTTTATAATACCTGGAAATAATGAATTTGATTACTCCGAACAAATTATGGACAGCCATTCGCGGTGCACCAAACTGAAAATGCCCAGGCCCAGATGGCATTCCATATGAGTTCTACAAAAAATATTTGAAATATATATCCCCATTGCTGCTCGCCTCACTTAACCAAAGCCTGATGGAAATACACCTCCTACCAGGAGGACATGAGGCCTTCACTGTCACACTCTTCAAGAAAGGGGATAAGCTAGACTTAGCCAACTGGCGCCCCATTTCTCTAACAAACACAGACACCAAAACTTTAAAAAAATCATGGCTAACCGTTTAGGGACTGTAGCATCTGCCATCATCTCCCCAGAACAATTCGGTTTCATCCCCAGAAGGTCGATTTGGGATAACGTGCACTCTGTGGCTAATGTATGTCATTCCACAGCCTCTGGGGCACTTGTATTCTTGGACCAACAAAAGGCCTATGATAGAGTAAACTGGGAATACTTCAGGGCCTGCCTCCATCAATTCCGCCTACCCCCTCGCTTCATCAACTGGGTAATGCTGCTCACAGAATCTGCAACAATGGCAGTGTGTGGCCCTGGCTTCCTAACAGAAGTAGTCCGCCCTCAAAGGGGCTTGCGACAAGGGGACCCCCTCAGCCCACTCTTATACAACTTCAGCCTTGACCCACTACTGCGAAATGTGAATGGCCAACTCACTGGGGTCCACGTGCCAGGCCAAGCCCCAGTCAAGATAATGGCGTTCACAGATGATTGTGTGGTTGGGGTGTCTAATAATCAAGATGCACGCGCGCTTGAAGCTCTCATCCAGGAATATTCCCGGGTAAGCAACGTGGCACTGAACGCTTCCAAAACTGAAATTATCCTCCTTGGTCGGTTTCAGAACTTCTGGACCCCAGAAATTAGTTCCCAACCCGGCGCATCTGCTCGCCCACGTCCTCGCCCTACTAATTCAAAACACACCGCCCTACTGGTGCTCCCCTTCGTGCCACGTCCTACCATAGGACCAGTATGCCATCTGGGCATGTAAATGGAGGCAGGCGGATATGCATCAGCAGTAATGAAGTGCCATATACTGGACAACGTGACGAAGCGAATCGCCTCTCTCAGAGCCCACCCTACTACCCTCACTGGCAGGGTTGTTCTTGCCAACTCTATGCTCCTATCCAAAGTCTGGTTTGGAGCCCACGCCATCCCCTTCTCCCCAAGCTTCTTCAAATCCCTGTATGCTTTGCTGCAAGGATGGCTTTGGTCAGGCCGCCCTCCACCAGTACGGCTAGAGGTCATGTTTGGCCCCCATCATCGAGGTGGCATGGGCCTGCTTGACTTCAAAGCCCATGCTAAGATCCTGGGCACCTGGATCGCGGCCGTCACCGCTCCTACACTCCCATCCCAGCACTGGTCCCGCGCGGCCCACTCCAACTTCTCCCGAGCCTTGGGCCTCAACAATCCATCAAACCCCCACTCCCTGATGAAATACCTCGCATCACACACATCGGCCACAGGTCCTCACGGGACTAAAACCCACTACAAACGAATCCTACTCTTCATATGAAGCGCAGAGTGGATAATTTGTATTAGTGGACATACAACCCAAAGAGGCCGCCCCTCTCCTCAGTTCACACAAGAGGTACAGGGGCTACCCATCCATGATGGCGTAATCCCCATTCGACCCCATGTCCTATCCAGGGTGGACTACCTGGACATGATGGACATCCCTTACTCCATTAAGACCCAAAAAATATCTGGAAATATGTACACCATCCTCTGTTGCAACCTCAAGTCCGCTCCCATGTGTGGCGCTGCCTGAGGCGGGTGTATCATACAGCTGAGCGCTCTAACGCTTTACACTCATCCTGTGTCGTGTGTGGCCAGTATGGAACGCTGTTTCACCGCCTGGAGAAGTGCCCTACCTCTAAAGTGATATGGCGCGAAGTTTAACGTCTTCTGGGCCAGGATCAAACGCATCCCTTCAGTCTGTCAAGAGATATGTTCGCTCTATCAATGGCCTCCCTCCTTCTACCCTCCCTTCATGCTTTGGTGGTTGCAATCGCCATGTGGACCATCCACACGATTGTCTTAGATGCCATCGCAGGCTCCAACTCCACCCTCCCAGAAGTGGTCCACAGATTCCGGTCCCATTTGGTGGACCACTTTCAAGCGTGGATGTTTGGATACTTCCCACCGCGTTGCTGACAGCTGGTCTCCTCCTGGTTCCCAGTCTGGTTCATCAAATCAGACCCCTTCCTCCACACGTGCTCAATTGTGGCTATGGCCCCTTCACACGTTTCCTCCCCCTCCCCATAAGTGGCGTTCCCTCTGGCAACAAGAGATAGCATCGCTTCTCTGGGGTGCCTCCCCTGGTACTTTTTTGTCTCTTCTGAGTCATATTCGGAAGTGTCCGTCCCATGGTCGGCCTTCCCCACAATAAACTTAAAAGAAAACCCTTTGTGCTAATAAAAAAGTTTTTAGAATTAGAAAGCATACTTGTTCCTTAATAATTAAGGCCTATTTAATGTATTATTATGAAAGTAATTTGTTTTTCATGAGGTTTGACTCATCTGAAACTCAGCTTGCATATGAAACAGTTTTAATTGACATTGTTGGGTTTTTGTTTATTGAAAGGCTGCTTCCTTCGAAGGCTATGCATTTATATGTTGATGGTAGCCCAGCATAATCACCTAGCAGACTATTGAGTCTCTAGAACCAAATTTTTGTTATCTTTGCTAAACTAAGGCAATTCAATGTTAAAAATAACATTCCAAATCACTAGTATGAATTAGGCTGAAAAAATTGATTAAAAACGAAGAACCCTTTGTTTTTGGATTTAAAGTTACTTATAGGATTTAGTCAAGGTTTGGGGTCAACAGGAATGTGGTGATTTAAGAAGTAAAAAGGCAGAATGCAAAGGATTAGTTCAAACACAATTGGTCTTTATTGGTTTGGCTGGTTAGTGTGATCGCTGAATGGTGAAGATCTTTAGAAATGTCCTTGGCGAATTCAGAAGAGGTTTGAGCCTTTGTCAGCTCATTTTGGGATTTAGGGCTAGTAGCGTTTTTGATAAGCTCTGCAACAATAGTTCTTTCTGTGAATGAGTGTGGTGTATCCACTGTTTAACCTTCATACAATCTGTTGAAACTACCATCAATCATAACACTGCCCCCCTGAAGATCTTTCTAAGGAGGGACATACGTCTTAAGGAACCTATTGTGGACTAAATTTACAATGAAGCCCATCTTTATGAAGTCAAGAGGGTACTCTGGGCCTAAATGATATATACTTTATATGGCCCAGATCATATTATATCAAGTTTTTGCACCTGCCCCTTGACTGATGGTAATAAAACTAGTACCAGATCCCCTAGCTGGTACGGAGGCAGGATTGGCTTTTGTGCATTGCTTCGCTCCACCTCTCATTGACTAATAATTCTTATAAACTTATCATCTAGAGCTTGTAGGCGGAGTAGTTTGTCAGCCAGCTTTCGCATTGCTAGATCTGGGGCGTCCGGCATAGAGGCCTCCAATATGGCTTGAACGCTAGAGGGCATGATTGCCTATCAGCCATATAACACTCAGAATGGCGACATTTGTATAATTTAATGATAACTCACGCAATATGCCAATAGAGCTGCTGGAAGGTATTCATTACATTAGTTGAGTTAGAGTGAGCCATTTTGCATGGGTTAGAGACAAGAGTCACATTTGCTCATTCCGCTGCTCCATTAGTTAGGGGTGATAGGGATAAGTGAAAGAGGGGTACGTGCCCATCAGGGAATCGAGGTCAACGATTACTTGGGAGATGAAGTTAGTGCCATTTTCAGACAATAGTACCTTCAGGCTACCTTGACAGGTGAAGAGCTGTTTAAGTAAAAATGAGGTGCTCGCTTTAATGTTGATCAAGGTGATTGAGATGGCCTCAACCCATTTTTTAAAATGATCAACCCACCAGTATGATATATTGGTGGACATACTTCGCCATAGGTAATGGACTGAAAACGTCAATTCTGATTGTAGCAAAGGGGGTGGTAGGACCCACGACCTGATGTTGATATGGAAGATTGGGAGGCTTCTGGTTAGCACTAATGAGACAGGAGTCAAGGACATCTGAATCTTCTCAATTATCCCCTCCAAGTAGCAACGCTCTCACAATTATTAATGAGTTTTTCTGATGTCACCGTGACTTACCATCAAATGCCTTCCAAAGTGATACCTGTCCGGGCTGTTAGGCAGACATAAGGCAGCCAAGAGACGCTGACCTGTCATTACAGCAACCCATCCTCAAATTGGGTCTGATCAGCCATTTTCTTTAACCACTGCTGAGTCACAAAAAAATTGACTCCACTCCTCAGGTTTCCCAATGAGGTCATAAATTCAATTCTCTTCATGAATGTATAGGGTAAATACAGACAAGCAGGAAAGAACAGCGTTTTGAAAATTTTCCCAGCACATTGAACGATAAAAAAGTCATAGCTTTGGACTTTTAGTGACCAGCGGGCCAGTTGTCCATCTGCGTCCTTCATCTGTTGTAGCCACCATATGAAGTACTGATTTGTAACAACGGCTAAATGATATATTATAGGAATGGATATAAATTCTTGATGGCAAGTAGGCAGCTAAGCACTACCGCTTGGTTACATTGTAGTTCCTTTTCAGCCAAAATAAGGTTTTTATAAAGTACACTATGGGATGAACTACTTAGGTTGCTTCAAATTGTGTGAGAATGGCCCCAACAGCCTCATTGTTAACATCAGTGAACAGGATGAATGGTTTTTTAAACACAGTATGGACCAGTATAGAGGAGCTTGTAAGCGCTTTCCTTAAAATCAAAATCTTGCTTCTGGGTTTCCTCCCATTAGAACGGAAGCTCCTTGTTGAGCAGGTAGGTCAGTGGTTCAGAAAGCTCAGCAAAGTGTGGTATGAACTGTCAATAATAGCCGCCCATCCTGAGGAACACCTGGATATCACATAAACTGGAGGGTCGAGTCATATTCTCTACTTCACTCAATTTGTCTGGTATTGTTGAGATTCCCTCTCAGATAAACTTATGCCTAAGAAATTCCATATCCATTTTAAAGCTGGCATTTGGTCAGCTTTAACTTTATGAAATAGGGCGGAAGCTTATATCTCTTTTAAGTGAGCTAGGTGTTGGTCAACGGTGCAGGAGAACAAAGTTACACTTTCAAGATAAACTAATAAACAGGATATTTTCAAATCCCCTAACAGGACATCTCTCACTTTTGAAATGTTGCTGGGCGTTGTATAGACTTTGGAACATTCAAATAGGCTCAAATAACCCCTCACGGGCTATGATGGCGCATTTCTCCCAATCCTCTGGTGTGAGCTCTTACAATAGCTACTGGCAAGAACCATTGCAGAGAAGAAAAAAGAAACTCTCCAAGAGCTGCATTGAATAATTGATATGGGGCAGCAAATAGCTGTCATAATGCATGAGTGCATTCAACCAGTAGTATTTGATTATGTTATGCACGGGTTTATGCCAATATGTGACAAAGGAGTTGGGAAGCACCAGTCATGTTACCGACCACATGACTGATAATCCCGCAGAGAACCACCCCCAAACCTGTGCAACATCTCCAGAATTCACAACATATACACAGACTAAGGTTCCGGTGATGCTTCAGGCAAGCAGTAAGGCCTGGCCCCAAGATAGTACCACAAATGAGGCCAACTCCTGACCCAGCTCACTCGTTGAGCTCATTGTTCTGGTTATTCCAACTGATATTCTTTTAAAGTTAAAGTAAATTTTAAGCAAGCAATCTTAGATTTCATTATGATTTTCTTATTGAAAGAACAAAACTGTATTTGCAGTGGCCATTTCCTCTTTTCAAAACATTTGCAATAGTTTAAACTATTAAACCCTAGATTAGGCTTTTGAGTGACATCCAAATTGTTGCTTGTGAAAGTTTTGTATCCCAAATCATGAAAATTTAAAGGATTTGAGACACCTGTCATTCAATATGCCAAATCAGTCCTCACTCTCAAATCCCCAAATCCTTACCTACAATTTCCATTTTAGTGGTTTCTCTTATTAGTCCAATTCTTTAAATCCGACCTCCAAATTTGTGTGCAAATTTGAACTGATATTCATGAGGTCAATGTGCGGATCATGCTGGCCCAAATCTAACACATCACCCCCTTGTAAATCAAGAAACTCTTAGATCTTCTCGGGGCAGCATGCACACTCCTCTGGAGTTTGTCAGGTCGCTTGCTCCACTGGATATCCTTTCCACTTTTAAAGAAATTTCTGTTGATCCCTAAACCAACGCTCCCTCAGTATTTGCTTGACTTCATATTCCTGGTTGTCCTCTTCCTGTGGGTTAAGTGTACCAGGACGCTCTGGTCCACGCCCCCAGAATCCTCAAAGTTGTGAACCATGGATGACTGGATGGTCCCTCACCCTTCTGGGAGGTCCAATGTAAACACCAACTTGTTGACAACCTGAATCACCACATATGGACCTAAGAACTTCAGTCTGAGTTCTCAGCTCTTCACTAGTACCACATAGTTCTTCGCCGCCACCATGACCCAATCTCCTGAAGAAAACGATGGGTCTGGCACTCTTCGTCAATCCGCATATCATTTTTGCCATGCTGTGGCGTGCTCCAGGTTGTTTCACAATTTCCTTCCAATTTCTATCATTCTTCAGGATAATTTGTCTGCCCTCTGTTATACTCCACCATTTGATTCCCCATCCAACGCTGGATTGGATCCATTATTAGCAAAAATGGTGTCATTCTGGTTGATGATTGGTGGTGGTAATTGTAGGAAAACTGAGAAAGTCTGATCCAGGTAACCCAATCATCCTGCAAATCTGAGATATAGCATCAGAGGTATTGCTCCAATATCTGGTTACCCTCTCTGTCTGCCCATCGGACTGGGGATGATATGCCGAAGCCCTACATGGGCGAATCTTAAATTACTGAGCAGACTCAACCAGAATTTTGATATGAATTGGGGACCACAATCCAAAATAATCTCCGCTGGTAGGCCATGAAGGGCAAATATCTCTTTATTAAATTCTTTGCAGTGTCTTAGGGTGAGAATTATAAGGTACATGGGAAAAACTCTTCATATTTTGTTAACCAATTGACAAAAACCATTATTGCATCCTTCCCCTGGATCTTAGGTAACCCTGTAATGAAATTCACACTAACTGATCCCCATGGCTGACTTGGAATCTGGAGTGGGACTAAATTTATCCGCAGGCTGCTTTTGTGAGGGCTTCAAATGTGCACAAACCAGGCTCTCCGCCACATATTTTTGGGTTCCTTTTGCAGTCCAGCCCAGGAATCCTTATGTTGCACTAAGTTGATCATCTTTGCAACCCCTGGATGTCCCACCAACGGGTGGTCATGAGATGCCTGCAGCACTTCCCACTGCAGTGATGGGTTTAAAACCCATATCTGTGATTTATGACATATAATTCCATTTTTCTCTTCAATATATGATAGTTTTTGTGCCATTGGCCCTCTGCAATTTCCACCCATAGCCTTTGCCCAAATAATGTCCTCCTTTGCTTCCTTTGGATCTCCCCTTCCAAACATCCTCCTCACTCACCATCATGGCAAATTGGTCTGCCTGGAACATGGTTGCTGTGTTATACTTTTCAACTTAGCCTTCTCATATGCTAGCCCCACATCCTGGCTCAACCAATCTGCTATGGTGTTAACAGCTCCCAGATGGTATTCCACTCAGAGATCATACTGAGCCAGCTCCACGTGCCAACGGACTAGGCGCTGATTCATTTTCCTGGTCTCTCAGTAATACTCTAGTGCCTAGTGGTCTGTATGTACTACAAAAGGATGACGGGCGTACAACAAGTGGTGCTGCCACTCCTACAGCGCCGCAACCACTGCCAGTAGCTCCTTGTCATATATTGGGTAATTTGTTTCTGCAGGAATTATTTTCTGGCTGAAATAACACACTGGGTGCTCCAATCCATTCTCCCCCTTCTGTAAGAATACTGCTCGCACAGAGAAGTTTGAGGCGTCCATCTCAACCACAAAAGGTTTCCATAGATCTGAATTGGCAAGGACTAGCACTAAAATAAGCTTCTTTATCAGCAGGTTGAATGACCGTTCCTCTTCTTCCCCACCATATGAATGGTACATTTTGCATTAGTCGCATAAGTGGCAAGGCTAACTTTGATAGATATTTGATGAACCGCCTGAGGAAATTTACCATCCATAGAAAATTTCTTACACCTATCTGATTGATTGGAGCCTTCCATGTGCGCACCGCCTGGATCTTATCTGGGCATACCCCCAGGCCTTTTCTGAACACCACATTCCCTAGGAACAAGACTGACCCCTGGTTAAACTCACATTTTGAAGGCTTCAGCCATAATCCTGCCCCAGCCAATGCCTTCAGGACCTCCTGCACATCCCGTACATGAGCCTCCTTGGAACGTGAAAACACCAGGATGGCATCCATTTAAGCGATACAACACCAGCCAACCAGCTGACAGAGTAACTAATCGATCATTCCTTGAAATACTACCAGGACATTGCGCAGCCCAAATGGCATAACTCGGTATTGGAAAATTCCAAGGTGGCACTTGAATGCCATGTATCTTTGGTGCTCCGGCCTCACAGGTACCTGGTTGAGTGCATCTGCCAAATCAAGATTGGTAAAAATGTTGCATCCCGTGAGCATTGACAAGATATCTTCCATTAGTGGAATTGGGTAAGCATCCAGCTCCGTGACCACATTTAACCTCCAGTAGTCCATGCATGGCCATAACTCTCCGCTTGCCTTGGGCACTAGCAACACTGGAGATACAACAGTTGATTTTTGATGGCTCATTCAAACCTTTACTCAACATTGAATTTATGTGGTCTTCCAATGCGGCTTTAGCTCGTTCATTCAATGAATAAACTGGGCATCCACGGGGAAGTTATGAATCTTCCTTAAACTGGAAAGAGAATGCAAATGGCCCTGTGAGGCAACGGCAAATCTTTTTTTGGACCAAAGGCCCCCACAAAGTCTTGATATTATGCAGGTAAGACCCCTTCCTGCATGGCCCCAAGGTTCAAGACTTATCTAACCTCTGGTTTCCCGCTAACATCCTCCACCTCATTGTGGACCCCTCCTTGGATACAAGGTTATGGTACTAGATAGCACATCTTTCTGGTGTCTGAACTGATGCCACCACCGCATTTCAAACACTACTGGTGGGTCAGGTTTTCAATTTGCACAAAACCACATCCAGAACCTGAATGGGGCCTGCTGTACCTTCACTGAAGGGCATATGCGCCATGATGGCGCCCTCTGTGAGGCATCAGCAAATACCACCTCTAGTCCTTCCTACACCTGCAGCTTCAAGCGCTCTGCCAATGCCACTTCAACATAATTTTCTTCTGACACAGTATCTATCCTTGCCATTGCCCTTTCCATTCCCCAATCCATATGCAACTCTATGGGGATAAACAGTCGAGAATAAAGTGAAGAAGACGACTTATTTTTGAATGAGTCTTTCACTTGCAAATTGGCTGATTCTAATTTTGACATATTCCCTGTGGCGCCCTCTCACATGTACATTTACCACGTCTCTTGGAACTGTGTGCCACCCCCCTTGACTGTAACAGCCACTTACTGGGGACTGTCCCTTACCTGAAGACATTGATTTCTCCTGCCAGTCCCATGCCAGTGCTAGTTGTTTTTCAACTTAAACCGCTAAGGCCACTTCCTCCCCCAGCGTAGCTTGGACCTTTGCTGCTGCCAAGGCTGCCAGCAAATCTGCCTGCAACCCCTGGCGGAACATTTGTGAGGACTGGGAATCCGTAACCTGTGCTGCTTTTGCCAGAAGATGGAAGACCTGCACATCTCCTCTACAGATCTATGACCCTGGCTGACTGTTAATAGTGCTGACCAGGACTCATCTTATGCCTCATCCAGATATGCTGCCCGGTAGATCAATACCACACACTCCTCCATGGAATTTGGCAAACTCTCCTGTTCCTCAATGAGTTCCTGGAATCATCCCGCCAATTCTGGGGGTAATGCATCCACCACCTGGGCTAGTTGGAGTGCAAGAGGGGATATCCCCCTGTTACCTGTGCCAACTGGCCTGAAAGCGGATCCATGCAATAACTTAGTGAAGTTTGTCCAACGCTTCCATGGATAACGCCACCTGACTGGTGGGTGATTTAGGTTTTGCCTGGACCACTATGGTTTGCTGAGTGGTTGCCCCCCATAATTGTCCCACTTCACAAAACAAAAAAGCCAACGAAAATCCCAACATAACCATGGTCAAAAGAATTTTGTTCCATTCCTCTCCTCATTGGTAATCACTGATTCTTCCTGGGACCCCAAAAGATGGAGAGAAAGGCATTTGAGTTTCATTTTATGTAACGCATAGGTTCATGCTAATATTTGATCAAGGAGTTTGGAAGCACCAGCCATGCTACTGACCACATGACTGATAATCCTGCGGAGAACCACCTCCCAAATATGCGCGCCATTTCCAGAATTTGTGACGTATTTGTGGACTAAGGTTCTGGCGAAGCTGCAGGCAAGCAGTAAGGCCTGGCCCTAAGATATTACCACAAATGAGGCCAACTCTTGACCCAGCTCACTCGTTGAGCTCATTGTTCTGGTTATTCCAACTGATATTCTTTTAAAAATTAAAGTAAATTTTAATCAAGCAATCTGAGAATCTATAGTGATTTTCTTATTGAGAAAATAATAACTGTATTTGCAGTGGCCATTTCCTCTTTTTAAAGCATTTTCAATAGTTAAAACTATTAAGCCCTAGATTAGGCTTTTGAGTGACATCCAAATTGTTGCTTGTGAAAGTTTTGTATTATAAATCATGAAAATTTGGAGGATTTGAGACACCAGTCATTCAATATGCCAAATCAGTCCTCACTCTTAAATGCCCAAATTCTTACCTACAACCTCCATTTCTAGTGGTTTCTCTGATTGGTCCAATTCTTTAAATCTGACCTCTGAATTCATGCACAAATTCAAACTGATATTCATGAGGTTGATGTGTAGATCAGGCTGGCCCTGATCCATCACAGATTGCTACTTGATGGCCCCATCCTTCTTATGTATGAGCAGCAAAGATGAGGCTCAGGGGCTTTGTGAGGGCTTCAGCAGCCTGGCATCAAGGAGTTGCTTTAATTCCTATGTTACCTAAGCTTCTTCAATTTTAGATTTTCAGTAAGGCTGAGCATGGATTGTGGCAGAGTCGCCCATCAATACTCTATGCTGCACCCTTCATCATTCTAAACTCATCAGAGACTTTAGAAAACCTAACAGCATACTCCTCTATCCACACATCCACTTGCCACTGTTGCTTGGAGGTGAGGGTGTTGCCTATTTTCACTTCAATACATCTGATGCTAGTGTCCTCATCAATCTCTAAGTCATGTAAATTTTTGAGCCTATGAAAAGATTTAACTTGATCTGCTTACAGTGTTTGACCATAGGTGACAGGTTGATGACAGGTTATTTCCATATGTTGATCTGTGAAATTTGCCATACATACAGTTAAGGGGCCCTGATAGGCAGGATCCAGAAGCTCCAGAAAGGTAAGAAGCTCACATATGGCCAGATTGGTTCCTAACTTACTTCAAACAAATAATTTGGTAGAATTGTAAATTGAATTCCAGTGTCCACAAATATTGCAACTTTGGGGTATAGCAACCCAGATATTGGAGAATACAGCCATCCCCTCCTGGGTGTCAAAGCTGAGATGTGGCAGTTTAGTTTTTGGACCAATGACTTAGCATTCTATCCACTCAGCGAAGTTCAGGTGTTCTAATAAACAGCTCCTAGGTTTCATTTTTCCTTTTTCTTAAGGGCGTCTTGAACTAATAAAGGAATGTGATATCTTAGGATAGAGAATTACAAATCCTTATGACTAATTTTGATATCAAATCCAATAAGGAATTGGGTACTAATGAGAAGGTCATAGTGGTTATTCTCCAATAAAACCACTTGGGATGTCACCACAAGGGTCCAAACTGAAGCGGAATAGTTAAATAGGCACCCAGGGAGCTAATCCACTGGGGCCCCACCATTCCATAATCCAGGTGGTGGTTTTTATCCGGCGCAACTTCTATTTATTTCTCCAGACAAGAGGAGATAACAATAACTTGTGACCTGGTATTAATTATCACTGGGACTTTCCCTTATTAACAACTACTTCAAAACAAGTAACCTCAGTGTCAAAATAAGGGATGAAATATATAGAATTTTCAGCTTTATATGGTCCAGAAGGGGGAAACATAAGAATAATCTAGATTTTTATTGGATTTTCTGAGTCAGCGACATTCACCTGGTCGGGTAGAGATAAGACATAACGCTTAACAGGGGGAATAACAGTGGCTGGGACCTGAGGCGCAGGGTCATAAGCAAAGGCTGCCTCATGCCCTAAGCTGACTCCCCTTTTCTTGCCTCCTCGGCCTTTTTCTCCCAACAAGTGGCTTCTTGATGCTTGAAGTACCCTCAGTAGGTGCAAGGGTCACATTGAGGTTTAGGTTTCTAGGGTTGTCCTACAGCATGAATGGGGGCCTGAATCCCTTTTTAAATGATTGGCGCATTTTGTGCTCAGTCAACTCCAGGATGGATTCCTTCATATCAAGTATGGACTTGTAAAACCTTTTTGCAGTTTGGAAATATAGCAAAAGGTTCAAGTTATGCTGAAATGAAAAAGGGCAGCGGTGATGGCGTCGTCTAGTATAGCCCAATCACAGGAGGCAAGGTCCTATGCTTCATGATAGAACCACTCAGTGAACTCAGTGTTGATTTCGCCACACTCAGTGTGGATCCGCATTAACACCTGTTTGCAGTTGAGCAGGGATAGGTTGCTGCCTAATTCTTTGATTTAGCATATTTTAACTCTGCCCAGACCGCGCACTCCTTGAAGTAGGGCATCATGATTTCCAGAGCTTTACTATTGAGGTAGGTTTGCATGTGCTGATACTTTTGGCAATTAAAAGCTTTTCATTGCATTTTAATAAACATACAGATAGGACTGAATGACCTCACCTCCAGACACATACTTTTTCTCTAAAAAGAAAGTTTAGATTATCCAATGGGTTCAGGGAGGACATGGATAGCAGGGCGAGGGGATTGGCCAGCCTCAGAGGACTCTGTGGTTACAAGGATGGTTGGAGGGTAGCCTCCTCAACCTGCCGGTGTCCTCCGCCTATGTCATCCTGAATGTTGAAATAGCATATATTAACGTTCTTGATAGGTGCTTTGTATCTAGGAGGCAGTGGATATGCTCAAGCTTGGCAGCCTGTCTTGAAACTTTGGAAGTCAGCGAAATGACTTGACTGTATAATGAAATAAGGGTAAGGTTTTCATCAAGGTACTCCCCTTCAATTTTCATCCATGCCCACCACCCACTTTCAGAAGATTTTTTTGAGAGTGCTGATTGTGCCATAGCTTTCATTAGCAGGTGGCTCACTAATTCAGATCAATTTTCTTCTTCACAGTGGAAGGGTTATGGTTGCTGGGCTGAACTTTTTGTAAAGATATGTCTTCACCAAGTAGCCTCAAAAGGGACCTGGCAGAAAGCACCAGTTTTTGTTTTTTTGGTTGCTTTTAAAGGATGGGTCCTTAAAAAGCTATGCAATTAAAAGTTGATGATAGTTATAATAATCATCTAGCAGACTATTGAGTCCTTAGGGAGAAATCTCTTGGTAGCTTTTCTGAACCAAGGCAAATCATTGTTGAAATAACAGGCCATATCAAAAGTATGAACTAGGCTGAAAAATGGACAAAAACAAAGATCCCTTTATTTTGGATTTAGGGTTACTTGTAAGATTTAGTGAGGTTTGGGGTTGCAAAGGATGTGGTGATTTTTGGATTGAACTGGCAGAATGCAAAGGATTAGTTTAGACACAATTGGTCATTATTGGTTTGGCTGATTTAGATAATTTCTGATTGGCAAGATCTTTAGAAATGGTCTTGGTGAATTTGGGAGAGGTTTTAGCCTTTGTTGGCTCATTTTAGAATTTGAGGCTAGTAGCATTTTTATAGGTTCTGAAACAATAGTATTTCCTATAGTGGATTGCGGGGTATCTGATGTTTAATTCTTTTATGATTTGTTGCAACTCCCATCAAATCCACAGTCATCTCTCTTGACACTGATGTAACCTCAGGTGAAAAATCCTAACAAATTCATTAAATAACTAATATTTTGGACAGAAAAGGTAAGCTACAGTAATTGATTAAGTCATGTTTAAATGGTGATCTAGCTAATTTGACATCTGAAAAAGATAAAACACCTTCTTTAATAACTTAGTAATTAAAATTTGATCATTAAACATATTTAAAAAAGTGCTGTTTTCACACATGCAAATTTGTTGAGAATAAAAATTATTTCAACTTTAGACATTATTGTTTGTCTAAGCCCAGCTCCCCATCTACTCTATACTATTACCTAGCACCCTGCTTATAGTAAGTGTTAGGTTATTTTTTCAGCAATTACCATATTGAAACTTAATTTAAAAACTTTCAGATTAATTTTAATTCATTTTTAAATTGCAGTTTCTACTATGGAAAGTTTTTTTACAAGGGTCTCACTGGTTTTCTCCTTTTGAAGTAGAACCTTTATGTGACACTTTCACTTAAATTACATAAAGAGTATTTTCACTATATAAAGGAACCCCTCTCTCTCACATTCACTTGTTCCCACGTTCCAACACCCTTATATTTCACTAATCTCCATTCTTACTTGAAGGGTTCCGATGGGTAATCTTTACCTGATGTTGTGGCTGCTTAGGCACTGGTGTTCACAAACCAGTTTTCTCTTGGTATGCAGCTATCCTAACACTTGGAGATGAATTTAATAAAGAATTTAATATAGTAATTAATATCAAATTGCTACTATAAGCATCTCATGAAACTTGTATTCTTTTTAAAGGGATTATTAATTTTTATTATTAGAACATGATAGTTGGCTTTGTTAGTATCTAAGGCGGTCAGGTGGCTTTCTTGTAGAAAGTACTACATAACCTCTTCAATATGTTCTATAGAGGTATTAGACATATGTACCATGGCTTAAAGCCAAAGGTCTATTTGAGTCAATCATAGTTAAGAAGAATTTTCTTTGTTATTTATGATCTACTCAAGTGAAATTAATTATTATGGGTTTATAAACCTATGTTTTCATAGGAATATAGATCCTAAACTAATAAAGATGGTTGGGTTTTTGATTCATAGAGTTTATAGCATGTAATAAAAGCTAAAAAAGTTCATTCACTGAGAATTTACTATAGAAATGTAGGTTGGGGTTTCATCATTGAGCACAAGCTTTGTGTACTATAGCATGTATCAATGTGTCAAGATGGTTTACCAAGTTAGTAAAGTTATTAAAATATAAGAGAAGGGTACTTTTTTTATTTATTTGAGGCAAGCTGACCAGGGGACGGACATTATCAAAATAGAGAAAGAAAGTATTGACATGAAACCTGAGCAGGGTCAACTCTGTCATAGAAAGTTTTTTTCACCTCCAGATCAGGACTTGAATTTTTCTGGTTACATCATGAGTAAGGTTTTCGTGTTATTATACCTACTAACTGCCAATAGCTTTCTTCAGCTGGCACCCTGATCAATGTGCGAAGGGTGGGAATTGAACCCGCAACCTTCAGGTTGGTAGCTGAACGCCCTACTGACTCGCCTCCCACCCCCTAGAAGGGGACTTTTTTTTAGAATATTATATATAAAGCGCTAGATATCATCTATAAATACAGTCTATATGTTTTTCCATCCTTTTAGTTCTAAGCTGCCTGTCATGTAAATTATACTCCCATGTAGAGTATAACACAATTTTGTACAAGTTACAAATAACATCTTGATTAGAATTTAGATCTCATATTCCATTCCATCCCACCCATAGCTTATAAGCTAACTTTATTTATGGGAGCATCCCAGACAAGCTGAGGGTACTAGTAAGGTTTGTAAAGGTACTTAAAGTAGAATCTTAGAGGATCATAAATTGGTTTGACAAAACTTATAGCAGATCAATATAATAGAGGTACCAAAATAAGCTTTTTTAAAATTGGAGCATAGTTCTTGATTTTGATTGGTGATAAATCTTAGGAATTATTCAATCAATAAAGGTATCCAGTCAGAAATTTTAACTAGATGGATTCCTTTCATAGTTGCTAAAATTAAAGGATTCAATTAATCTGTCACAGTTGACAATTAATCACCTAGTTTCAATAAATAATAAAGTTACCAATTTTTGCTCCTCATTAAGTTGCGTTGAGCTATTTCAAAGTATTGAGGAAGATCTCCAATAGAAATGTTGATATTTTTATTACTGTTAATTTACATCAGGGATAATTGACACATGTATATTAAAGTTTTATAATTTTTATGATGCATTTTTATTTGACGCTGAAGTATTTGAAATTACTGATGACTGATGCCAAGAATAATTGAATCATATATTATTCTGATATCTAATGGCAACTTAATCCAAGGATGATTGTATTGCTGGCTTTGATGCTGGGTTTCTGATAAGTATCTATTTGATGATCATTTAGTCAATAAGAATTTTAAATCACTAGTGACTAAGGCTGAGGATGTTCAATTAAGAAAAATTAATACTTTATATACAATCAACCAGTAAACAATGATAAAGATGAATAAAAATAATTATCAGCATTCAATCATGAAGATTATGAGAAATGGTTGCCAGCAATGATTGCTGATAATAGGTTAGGATTCTGGCAGAAAGTTCTGATGATTGTTGATAGGCAGGCAGCAGATTTTCAAGGAAATGCCTAAGTATAAATAGTTTAAATTCCCTCAAATTAAAGATCTCTCTTGCGCCCACTTTTATTAGTTGTTAATAATTAGGCTACTTGATTGCTTAAGGTGGGACTGGAGATCCCTCAAGGTTAGGTGCTGGGTGAGTGCACTTATGAGTGGTCTGTTCTGGCAACTCCCATACCTGGAGCTATAAGTAAGTCCCACAGGTACTTTCTCAACCAGCTATTACAATGAGAGATTGATGGAGATTGACCATGAGGTGTAACGCACAGGCTCTTGCCAATGTGAGACAAACGAGTTGGGCAACACCAGCCATGTCACCGACCACATGACTGATAATCCTGCTGAGAACAACCTTCTCACCCATGCGCCATTTCCAGAATTTGCGACATATTTGTGGACAAAGGTTCTGGTGATGCTGCAAGCAAGCAGTATGGCCTGACCCCATGTTAGGGCTGCAAACAAGGCCAATTCCTGGCCTAGCTCACTTGCTGAGCTCATTGTTCTGGTTTCTGATTGAAATAATAAATAAAATTTTAAATTAAGCAATGTGATTTTATTTTGATCTTGTTGTTTGAGAAAATGAAACTATATTTGCAGTTACTGTTTCCTCATTTTTAAAGCATTTTCAATAGTTTAAAGTATTACTAAAACCCCTAAATTTGGCTCTCAAGAAACATCCAAATTGTGGTTTGGGAAAGTCCCATACCCCAATAACGACCATTTGGAGGATTCAGGACACTGGCTGTTTGATGTGCCGGATCAGTCCTCATTTGTGGGTCATCAAATCCTTACCTACAATCACTTTATCTAAAGATTTTTCAAATTGGTCCAATTTCCCCAATTTGACCTCCTAATTTGTACACAAATTCAAACTAATATTTATGAGGTTGATGTGCAGATCAGGATGACCCCAATCCATCACATGAGGGTGATGGTAGCTAGGAGTCAGGCTACCTAGGATGGGGATGAGGGCTCACTGTGTGCCTCTCAATGGGGGTTGGTTGGCCCAAGGTGAAGTTGTTGGTCTGCTGGGTAGGGAGTTACACTGCAAACTTGTAGTGAAAGATACACTGATGAAGGCAAAACAGCAAGGGTCAATAGTCCTCATTCTGTTTGCCTAGACTGTAATGGAGTCTCAATAAGTGGATACAAAATCTGTGACATATCCAAAAACCATTTTTGTTATGGACAGAAAAAGATATCATAAGTTTCAAGAATATAGCTTAGGGTGTCACAATATCTTTCTTGTAGCCTTGAGGCTATTGTAAAGGTCAGGTTGAACCAATCAATACATTTCAATTTGAGATTCAGATTTCTGAATATCGAGTCAAAATGCTATTTTGGGGCTTTGAGTTTCATGAGGGCTCAGCGCTGGGCTGTGACCCTCCTGAGCTATTCTTTATGCACCTTGGGGCACAAAGAAAAGTACAGAGAGGCTCCCCAGAAGAGTGACCTTAAAAGGTTGGGCCTGCGCAATTCTGAACTCGGTTCAGAATTCTCTTTATCATTTCCCGCCCTCACGTGAGTCTCTATAGTGGCCTCAGGGCCGCTCTTGCCTTATCTTACCTAGAATCCCACGGCAAACCTAATTTTGTATCCTTAGCAAAAAGTTGAGATTTGGTGGTGAACTGACCTTCCAAATGCTCTGGTTTTTTCTGAGTCATTCGCAGTGCCCTATGTTATTGGGATTAAATTTGTCAGCATGTTTATTTTTGTAAAATAAATAAAACAAGGCTAATTTCAGGGTTGAAATCCTCGCTTATCTGTGTCATCTTTTCTCATTTTTGAATTTCCCCAAATCTGAGGTTGAATTAATGAGTATGATGAGTCAAAACGCTTACCTCAAGGGAACCTCATATAAGACAAGCTTTTGGTGTCCATTCGCTTATCCAAAGGCAAAATGGCGATTAAAAAACTGGGACATTTTTACTCATTATAGCTATTACCCTTGGAAAGCTTCAAGACTTAGAGTCTTGGAGCCCTAATATTAGTTCATTGGAGCTTCAAGCCTTATAGCCTTAGGGCCAAGATAACTCTTCTCATAGCTCTGAGGCTATCACTTTTGAAATAGCCTAGGCTGATAGTATAGATAAGGCAAATAGGTTGACTATTGGAATGAAAAGATCGGATATTAGGTTGTAAGGGGTTGAGTATTAGTATAATAAAAAAGTTAAAAGTTCTATGGGTAATAAATTAGGGCTGTTGACCACTTTTGATTAGTAACCAAAATAATCGATTTATCTTTTTTTGCTACTGCTAGTCTATTTTACTAGTCTATGGAATATAGGGTTTACTAAAATTTATTAAACCAATTCTTTTTATACTTTACTATGAATCTCAGATTAGTATTTGAATACTCTAATTCAGGACAACATCCTCAAATATATAACAGTGCTGGATACTATATCTGATACTGCTAGATTGATATTTATTTGTAAGATACCTTATTGCTCTCAGCCTAACCTTAGAAGCTGCTATGATGTGGACACTACGCCTTGCCATAGCATTGTATAGTTAATTACAACTTAAATAAACATAACTTAGTTTATAAAGATGATATTTATACTATGTCAGTATAGCTAACACCCAATTATCACCAAGTTTAAAGATTTAGAATTCTAACCTTTGTTGTAAGTTTATTAAAGGATATTTTCATCAGATAAACTCGTTGAATCTTCAGACCAAACCATAATTCTATAATCATAAATGTCTAACTAAAATCAAAATTGATATAACACCAAAGGTAGCTAATTAAAGCTTAGCTGCATATAGATGAAATGGATGCTAATTCTATTTACTTGAAAAAAGCCCCCAAAAAATTGGCTCCAAGCACCAGATTCCATCCTTTTCATGATGGCAATAGAATTACTAAATTTATAGTGGATGCTCTTAGACTTAATATCCCAGTAGTCAAAATAACCTCTGATGGAATAAGGTAATTTAGTGCCAAAGGTGCAATCCTCAGATTCCAGGACGTCAGTGGGGCAGAGAAGGGATTTTTCATAGGTCAACATAAGCTCAGCATTTAAATGGTGGTAACCCAAGTCATACTTTGGCAGGTGGGGAATGATGTTAAATTTGGTGGTTACATGGATGGTATCAATGTGGAGTGAGTTGTAGTACTCAGCAAATGCCTGGTTTCCCACCCTTGGTTAGCCATAGGTGTATAATGATATATTTTTAAAGGTCTTTTGGAGTTCCAAGGTGTGAGTAGTGCAATTGTTCCCCCAAGTGAATGCCCAACCATTACCAACTTGAAATTGTGATAAGCATAAGCTTGTGTACCATAGGCAAGAGCTTCTCTCCCAGAGTTTTTGATGCATCAAGGAACCCTTCATGGACCAGTATTTCTTCATTCTCATACAGGAAGACCTCTTCATTTTCATAAAGGGGGGCCAAATCTAATTTAATATTGGTATTCCAATTTTCCACGCTTGTTGATCCATGGATTGCCACCACAATCTCCTGCCTCTTCTCACTCACTAGGATAAGGCTCAACAGCTTCTGCTCCGGTACCTCAATTATCTCCTCTAGCCTTGCCCAGCTGGCTTTCACAAGGTGAGTACAGTTTTCCCTCGTGAACTCATCACAGTATGTGGCTGCCACCAAACTGATATGTTGATAAGGTTCAACTTCTTCAGGAAGCAGCTTTCAAAAATGAAATGCCAACTTCCTTAAATTTGTCAGCCCTATCCTTATTAATATCTTTATCTGTAACCTTGGAGTAGTAGTTTGATGCCTTGGTTTGAATGCTGCTCTGATTTATTCTTCTATCTGCCTGGTCATGACCAAGATTGACATATCATGAAGTCCAATTTTGAGGCTGAAGCGAAGGTATTTGTATAGGTTGGGGTGGGGTCTGAGTTACTCCAAATTGCTGAGATTTGGGCCATTTGAATGCAAGTTTAATTGGTATTGGGGGCTACCACCTAGGTTTACACAATCTGGCTGCCTCAAGCACGGCAACTAATACTATGAAGGAAAGTAACCATATTTAGAAATGGGCAAACTCATCAATTTGCTAACCTTTATATTTACACTCCAACCCCTCATTTCTCACACTAAGATCCACCGTGTGTAATACTAAATATCACTTGGTCAAAGTATGGATTATTAATTACATTTGGCCACAGATTTGAGAGGGCTTGTATTTGGATGGCTTCATTTACAATATCTCAAATTGTCAAATATGGCCTGATATTCTGCAAACTAACACTAAACCTAAAATTAAGCTCTATTTTGGAGAATTTGCTCCAAACTTGACCTCTGGCACTATCAACCTTTCTCTATTTGGACTGACGTGATCCATAATTTGAGTTAGCTATTATATATTAAGTAATGTGCATAAAATTGGTTATAATATTTTAGGCCATGATATAGTTGAGGTCCTAGGTTGATATTAATAGTAAGATAATTTTTCAAGTGAATACTCTAGGTAATACTATATTTAATTGAAAATTAAAGTATCAATGAATTTAATTATACATTTTTATATAGTAGTAAACATATATAATTAGTCCTGATAATTATAATATGTATTGCCACAAAATAAGTTCTTATAATAGTGCTATTTTTCTATCTTCTATCTCAACCTTTGCTCTATTTTAAATAAGCCAATATATTAATAGGCTAAACAGCCTAATTAAAATAAGATGG
>JAKSZP010015220.1:0-32807 GCA_022478985.1 Massospora cicadina | reverse complement strand
ACATCTTAATGATTTGGTGGTAGCTTAACCTATAGGCAAGCAAAGCGCTGAGTAGGTAGTGGTTCCAACGGGCATGATCTGAGGTGGCCAACTTTCATAAAATGGAAATAAGAAATCCATTAGCGCGTTCTACTACCCCATTGGTAGATGGATGGTAAGGGGCAGCAAAACTCTTGGTAGTGCTGAATAGTGAGGTACTAACCCATCATGCAATGCTTCTCAACTGACCAGTAGATCGGTCTTCAGGGCTGCTAGTATTTTTTCCTAATTTTTGATAGATTTTTTCACTTAGGACAGCTCAGAGCCCCCTGTAGTGAGCATCACATTTGTCAGCATTACAGTTCTCTAGACTGTTGCCAAGGTCCAAAGGTGGCTCAAAACTGCAAATTTTTAAAAGAGTCAAGAAGGAAATGAAAAATGTTTATAATAATAATTCTTTATTAGGTTAAAAGATGCTGATATTTATAGGGTGAGTGGGGACATGGTGCCTCAAGTATAGTTGTGGCCCATACATTCAGAATATTTCCTGGACTTTCAGATTGACTACCTTTTGGGCATCCTCAATGTATTTTGCCGCCCACTTGACTGGATCAGTAGAAACTCCGCCCCACATGACTCAGGAATTGGGGATGAGAATCCTGAATTTGTCTTAATTTGGATAGGTTCAAGTGTTGATTCATTATGGCTCAATTTGGAGGTGGGAAATTCAATTTGTTCATTATCTTGAATCCTAACAGTTCTTTTTCCCCAATATTTTTTTATCATTTAAATGTTTTAAATAGTTAAACTTATATTGCTAGTATAAGTAAAGCTAAAAAAGAGATGATCTAACATAGTTATCAAATTTACTTAAAATTTTTGTGTATCTAGATTTACTTTGTTTTGCTTTGGACAAAAGATGGCAAATTCTGCATTTTTTAGTAGTTTTCAATCTATCTACTCAATAAAACACATTTATGACTGAATGAATAAAATACTGACTGACTGACTGACAACTTAAACCTTCAAGTCTGATGTTCAATCTATTTGGTAATTGGGTGAAAGTTGCCAAATATCATTTATTCTGAAACTATTGTGTCAAATGGATTCAAACTATTTGGATGAGTGGGTAAAAAATGGCAAATATTATATAATAATTCACCAAATTGCTCACCTGAAACTAAACAAGTCTGATATGATCAATCAAATTTGGTGAGTGAGTGAGAATTGGGATATATTAACAAATAATTCACCAAAATTTCTCACTTGAAACTAAACAAAAATCAGTATCAGAGTTTTTAAATTAGATTAAGTAAAGTTAGGATAATCTGCTCACCAGCCACAGGGGCAACAGCAAAGCCGTTGGTATAAGTGGCTTGAGTATAGCGCTGGCTCAGCCTATAAGCTGTCAATGTGAGATTTTCATTTGAAAAACTTTAAATACCATAGCAAAGCACAGGTATCTGGATGGTAGGTTTATTAAAATATTAAAACCTGTCTAATGTGGTTCCCCTAATTAATAAAATACTTTTGGCAAGTTAAGTAGAAGTTGATTTAGTAAATTTGAAAGACATGTCACTTACACAATGATTTTATATAGAGATGTTTTGGATGTAGTTTGGAGTTTTTGATTGATATTATAGGCTTATTTTGTTTAGACAAATGGTTGATGGCTTTTAGTTAAATTGATATGACACAGTTTAGTTTTGAGTGGTGATTAGTTATTAGTTGATTTGATAAGTTCAGTCAGGTTTAGCTGAAAAGTTGGTGGTTTTTGGTTGATTTTGTCAAGCTTTAAGTTTAGGTGAGTGGTTATTGCTTATCTATAATATTAAATATAAATTAATAAATTTGTATATCTTGAAATTCTATAGGCACCGTAGCAAAGCATGGTTAATGAATGCTAGTTTATATATAAAAAATAAATGCATTTTTTGTTTGTCCTGTATGCATTAATATACCATTTATCCAATTGTGATGAAAATATGTGAGTTGTGTGCATGCCGAGAAGGTTTATGAATTTTAAAAATTCTTATTTTTATAGTAAAATAAAAAAATATTTACAAGAAGTTTTAATCCTATATGTTTTTGATGGTATTTGCTATATTGTTACAGCTAATCAGTTTGGTATTTTGTTGATTTGATTTGATATTTTATATGGTTTTGTTAAATGTTTTTGGTCATTTAGCTAATTAGAATAATATCTAATCAAACTGAATCAAAAACACAATTTGCCTTACAAATACCTTTTTTAGCTTAATTGGCTCAGCTTTTGGCTCTAAACTTAAATTTTATAAAGGTTAATTGTTTGAATCCTAGCGCATTCACTTATTTAATCAGTTTTTATTATTTAATTTAAATCTATATAGCTGTTCTTTCAAGGTAAGCTGACCAGGGGACAAATATTACTTTTAAGAGAAGAATATATATATATAAATGTTTCATTATTTATCCTGTATGAGGGGAGGATACCCCAGTGGTAGAATATTGACCCTCTACCACTGCTTCCCTGAGTTCAATTCTGGTAGGAACTTTGGGTAGGGGATGATCGACTGTGTTGGTGTTGCACATTAATGCCCTAAACTGAGATAGCAAATAGCATGGCGGTCCATGGAGTTCCTGGCCTATCATATCCCATGCATGGAGGTTTTCCAGATTTTATCCTCCTTTCCCATTAATTAGAATCCCCCTCATCCTTCATTGGTGCAATATTGTCCCCAGGTTTGCCCACCTAAAATAAAGTTAAGTATCCTGTATGTAAATCTATGCCATTCATCTAATTGCAATGAAACTTTAGTGAGTTATGTCATTCCCACAAAGGTTTTTAAGGTTTATAAATCATTATTTGTATAGCAAATTAAAAACTTTTATATGCAAGAAGTAAAAACCTTATATGTTATCAATGGTATTCACTATGTTGTTAGCAGTTTGGTATTCAATTAATTTTATTTATAATAGTTCTCTTAAGTAGTTAGTGGTCATTTGGCTAATTAGAAGTTGATCTAAATCAAAACCTTGAATCAAAAACCCAATTGTTTTCAAAAATACCTCTTCTCTCATAATCAGTTCAGCTTTTAGCTCTTAACTTAAATTTTGATAAAGGCTAGTTATTTTAATCCTGGCGAAATCACTTTTATTTAATCAATTTTTATCATTTAATATAAATCTAAATAGCTGTTTATTCAAGGTAAGCTGACCAGAGGACATAATTGCCAAAAAGTGAATGATAAAAAAATAGTTTAGGCCATAAGTCTCAAGTGACCAAAATGACACTGAAATTAAACTTAAACCAACTAACATGCTGTCAATGGCAAACCTTAGATGCCATGGAGGAGGGGGATGGGGTCAGGGGGCTCAGCTTCAAAGTGTAGCAATGTGCAGGCTCAGGTGGAAAGTAAGTGAAATATAAATCATCTTATCTATATATAAGAGAAATACCATTGACTGACTCATCACAAAAGCTCTAAAAAATACCAACCTAGAAACTTAAAAATTTGGTATGTAGGTTCCTTATGTGATGTAGGCAAGCACTAAAAAAGGACTTTTGAAAATATAAAGTAAAATAAAAAGTTTTATATATAAGAAGTGAATATAATATGTTTTAATAGTATTTGCTATACTTTTATCTTTAAGAGTTTATTATATAATATAATTTAAATTAATTAATAAAAATTATCTTAATTCTATATATATTATATTGAAGCATAAGTAACTCTGCTTATAATAAGATATAAAGTTATATATATTAGTGAAAATGCTATTATTTTCATGGTATTCAGTATATTGTTACAGCTGAGCAGTTTGAAATTTGATTTGATTCAATAGTATCAATGATTTTTTTATTTTTTGTTGGTGTGTTTAGGTTGATTAATAAGCTTGATAGTTTTTGTGGGCAGTTATTGATTGGTTGATTCAATAAGTATATTGGTCTTAGTAAGGTGTTGGTTTTTCTTGGTTGTTAATTATTTTAAAAACTTTAAAAACGTTTTTCCCAAGATTTGGCCAGTTTATCTTAATATCTTTTATAATGGAAAAGATGGCCACCCATAAGTTTAAGAAGTAATTAAATTTATTAAATCAATCCTAAATCTCAAAATAAACTTATCAAACCAAATAATATACCACCAAACATTCTGCCAGATCCCAAATGAGCTCATATAATCAATTAAAAACACCACCAATTGGCTAAAATAAATTTAATTTATCAACAAAGGAAACCTAAAAAAGCATATAAGTGACAAGAAAAAAGTTTTGTAGTTTACAATAGTATTTTATTAATCAAGCCTTCACTGTTTTATTGCTCTGTGCAGTAAAGATTTATAAATAAAAATTTGTAAATAACCTATAATCATATGGGAAATTTCAATACATTATTTTATCTTTATAAATCTAAATCACTCAAATAGTTTAACTTATGCATTGTATAATAATTTAATTAAAGTATGACTAAAAAGTAGAAAAAATATGAATAATATTTAAGAAAAAACTTGTTTTCTTAAAAATAGAAAATAGTATAAAAGTTAAAAAGTAAAAATATAAAGTAAAAACATAAATTGAACAAAATTTACACTAAAAACTAAATAATAATTTTTTTCTGCCAAATAATTAATTTAAAAAATTTATATATGATTGCAAGAAAAGCAAGGCGTGTGTAAGTCTGAGGGAGCATCCTCTCTTCCTAAACCAGCCGGTGTTCCCATTTCCCACTTCTGAAGAGGGGACCATCTAAAAAAAAGGGTCTGAAGAGGGCAGCTGTCCCCCTCATCACACAAGGTGATCTCGCCCATGTGGTAGATGAGCGTTGAGTAATAGCCCTCCCTCTGAAGATTCCATCACCTGTCCCCACAATTGCCTCTGCCAAATTAGTATGGCAAATTGAGGAAATTAGTGATGAAATAATTGGGAGCTGCCACCCTCATAAGCTAAAAAACTTATGAAGTCAAAGGCCCTGAGCCATCAAATTAAGGTCAAGAAGTGGTAAACCCTCACTAACAAGGCTTGATGGGCTTGCACATACAGTGAGTGAGAAATTAAATGTCAAATTCTCAAAAAAAACTTGTCAATGTCATTGGCCATTAAAAATATTGTTGTCATTCAAAACCTTTGAGGACAAAGCCAAATGGGCATATAGCTCTTAAAAGAATGTGTCCGGTGACAAATCCTCAATAAAAATCACTAATGGCATTGGGCCATTGGGAAATGTCTGTCATGGCATCTACTGATTAAGTAAAACTGGGCTTTAATCTGTGTGTGTAACAACACAGAAAAAGTCCAGAATGCCAATGGCATAGCAGTTCAGAGCAGCTGTAAGAGGGATCCCCTACGATTCTTGTAAGAGAAAAGTTAAAGAACATACCAAAGGCCCCAATAGCAAACCAAATGATTGCAATGGGGCAACTGTGGGTCTTGATGGGGCATCTCCCAAGGGTGGGAGAGGCAAGAAGGATGATCAATCCTCCTGCATTTGCAGTTGGTGCCCTTTGGGCTCTTTTTTCAAACCTTCAGATATTATTTCATCAAAGTAGAAATTTCTGAAAATCATTTATATTTTCAAAATCTTGGAAATACTGATCTATTTATTAATTGAATCAAATCAGTCAATTTGACTGTCAAGAGCCTTGGCTTTTTCTTACACCAATTATGGGGTTTTGAAATGTTTTGAGGGGTCAGGGACGTTGTCAGGATGGCAGATACATTTTATAAACTGTGTTGAGCCATATTGGCCCTTGCGAGATGTCCCAGATAGGCCAATGCCTGGTTACCACCTTGCGGTTGTGAGGATGACCATTTCTAACCTCTGAATAGAGAATTGCAATTAGTGGAGACTGATTCATTCCACCCAAATTATGCCAAACCATCAGCAGATTGGCAGGGCGAATTAGTCTGAATTCTCCAACCATTTTGTGAAGTAGGAGGCAGACTTATAGCATGTCCGCCAGGAGCTGAAGGATGAGCAAATTGATGTGAAAAGTTCAGTCAATCTGAAAACTCTTTAGAATTAGAAATTAACATTGTATACCAATGAAAAAATCTTTGAAAATTGTAATCACCATCTTATGGGCCGCCAGATTGAAAGCTTTGAGGGCCCACTCAATGACCATCAGCCTTAAAATGCAGACTGCTGCATACTTTGCTGGGTTAAGTGAAAATATATTAGAAACGTGATGGAGTCTGCGTAGTGGGTTTGGGTAAAGATCAGCTTTATTAAAACTAATAAGGAAAATGGACTGACAACTTTCCCTTCCAAAGACAGTTGCCAATATCTGAAAAATGGATAAAAAGGGGTCTGTGGGTGTTTTTATTAGACAGTGGTAGCTGACGGCTCATGGGTACTCAGCCTTGGCTTGGGGCGTCATCATCCAGCTTATGCAAAGTTCACAAAAGCTCTGGCAATGTAATTGTAACAAACTGGGCTCCCAAGGCCCAGCCCGCCACCAGCCCTAACATCCAACCCATATCTGGCCGTACTGACCCCAATGCGTCCTGTCCTATTGGGTGACCTTGCCAGGTACACCGGGCTGAGGTGCAGTGCACTGGCCTCTGTTGCCTTGGGCCTCTGGGCTGAGGTGTGTCCCTTATGCTCTCAGTCACCTCAGGGTCACTGGCTGAGGTGCGGCCGAGTGGCATCTGACGCCTCAGGCCACTCTGTCTCCTTCCCCTCTCACCAAGGCAAGGCCACCTCAAAGGATTCCAGCGTGTCCACCCCCTTCCACCTCCTCCTACGGCCCTGCCATCCGCGCCCCCAACCTTGAATAAATAAAATAATATAGATTATAATAAATAAGCAAGTCTAGCAAATGCGGCCTTTATTAGGTGAACTCAAAGTCAGAATAGAATTCAGATACTGAGGTCCACTGGGGCTGACCTCAGATTGAAATATTTCCAAAAAAGGCTAAATGATTTGTCAGTCATGAGGGGTGCAAAAGCCTCCGGAATTGGCCCTGGCAACTTTGCAGCAAATGGGGGAATCCTCAGAATGAACAACCAATTAAATAATTACTTATTTAATTAATTATTCAGTTATTGACCCAAATAGAAAAACCTTACTCAAATTTAGTGGAATTGCAACTATTGACACACATAAATCTCATAATTCTCACCTTATGAGATTCATGTAATGATTGTCAATCGTTACATTGCCCCCCTGTAAAAAACTGGCAGATCCTGACCCAAACTGGTAGAGCAGGCAAGTAGCAATCAATGACTTAGCTGACAGATTACCTTTTCCACGATCAACTTGGGGGAATTGACCGGAAGTCCAGAGCCCCTGGATCAAATCAATGGGTTCTCTGGAGGTCTCCTGGCGGGCACAAAAGGCCATCAACTGCCAGCAGTCCAGCCCACCCCCCAAGCTCCCCATCCCTTTTGTGGGAAGGCCCCATGAAACCCACAAAAAGGATTGATGGACCACAGCAATGCTTAACACATTGATCATGGCCCATCTTGCGGGCTGGCTGGTAACCACAGCCCACCAAAGAAAAGGTGAGTATTGGAATAATGTAACAAGCTGGGCTCCCAAGGCCCAGCCCACCACCGCCCCAACATCCACCCCCATATCTGGTTGTACTGACCCCAAAGAGTCCTGTCCTATTGGGTGACCTTGCTGGGTACACTGGGCTGAGGTGCGGTGCAATGGCCTCTGTTGCCTCAGGACTCTGGGCTGAGGTGTGTCCCTTACGCCCTCAATCGCCTCAGGGTCACTGGGCTGAGGTGCGGCCAACTGGCATCTGACGCCTCAGGCCACTCTGTCTCCTTCCCCTCTCACCAAGGCAAGGCCACTCTCAAAAGGATTCCAGCGCGTCCACCCCCTTCCACCTCCTCCTACGGCCCTGCCATCCGCGCCCCCAACCTTGAATAAATAAAATAATATAGATTATAATAAATAAGAAAGTCTAGAAAATGCGGCCTTTATTAGGTGAACTCAAAATCAGAATAGAATTCAAATACTGAGGTCCACTGGGGCTGACCTCAGATTGAAATATTGCCAAAAAAGGCTAAATGATTTGTCAGTCATGAGGGGTGCAAAAGCCTCCGGAATTGGCCCTGGTAACTCAGCAGCAAATGGGGGAATCCTCAGGACAGACAAAAACTTAATTATTAAATTTAATTAATTATTCTGTTATTAACTAAAATAGGAAAATCCTACTCAGAATAATGGAATTGCAACTTTTGATGCACATGAATCTCATAATTCCCACCTTATGAGATTCATGTAACAATCATCAATCGTTACAGTAATAGTCTGGTTTGCTATGGAGGGACCCTCACTGATCCAAACTTGAGCAGATTTATTCAGATTAAAGGGGTGGCAGAATTGGACTTTCCCAGGGTTGATTTAAACAAAACTTTATAATTTTTATCTTTTTTGAAAATGTATTTTTGACTCAGATTAGATTTTCCAGACCTGAAAGTTCAGATTCCATGTTCTGGACCAGTTTTTCTGACTCATATACCATTTTCTGAGTTTGAGGCCGATTTTTACTTTCCAAGTAAGTGAAGGATGGCGGGGCGGGGACCAGTGGAGGGGGAGGTGCTGTAGGTAACTTCTGGCTGTATTACATCCCTACAAATCTTCTTATCATTTTAACAAGGGAAGGAGCATCCAAAGGGGATAATGTGGAGGGATCTTTTAGGGCCAATGCGGTTACCCAATGTTCATCAACCACATGTATTAAGTCCCCCAGTAGAGCCAAGGGCTCCACAGGAGCATCAGGTCCCTTCTTCTTCTTATAAGGGACCTTTTCCTAATCCAACCCAAGAGGTTGGGTCTCCAGATTACATTATACTCTCCTTTTTGTACAGGAAACATTCCTCCTCTTGGTAAGTGAACCAGGGCATAGTTCTTGTGCCTAGTAGAGAGTTTGATAGCTAAAATAGCAGCGATTTTCTTGGGTGGATAGGGGCCTCAGGATGTGACTCATGAAACTTAGCCACTAACTCCTTGAAATTCTCACAGTCTTTTGCACTTACCCAAATATTTCTATAGGCTGGGTAGCCTTTCCATGAAACCAGATACTAAACTGACCTCTTTATTCCCTTGAGACCAGTATAGCTTCCTTTTGCCTCTTAAGATTTCCCCACAATAATAGGATCAAGGGTAGAAGGAAGCTCACCCTTTAAGGGGATAGTTAATAATTGTGGAAAACATTATGTTGTTTCCAATGGGCAGGAAGCTTGATGCAGTATGTGCCATTACCCAAATCCTTTTCTACTTCAAAAGGGCCAGAGCGCTTACTAGCAACTTCTAGAGGGAACCTTCATATTTAAGTGGTGAGATTCAAGCATAACAAGTGAGCCTACAGAGATGTCATACTCTGGAAGTCATTTTATATCTGCAAACTTCTTATAGTCTCCAATGTCTTTTTATAAGTGCTCTTGGACAAGCTTTTGGGTATCTCAGATCTGGGTGATACTGTCCTCTGCTGTGGGGACTGCTGAGGTTAAGTGTTCTCCAATCTGGAAGGATGGGTTGTAACCCAATGTTGCTTCAAAGGGGGAAAATTCATTGGAAGAGTGCGGGGCATTGTTGTAGGCAAATTGCGCAAAGGAAGGTCTGTGGCACAAGTGTTCTGGGTGGCTGAGGAGTAACAACGTAGATAATGTTCTAACACTTGATTAACTCTCTCAGTTTGCCCATCCAATTGTGGGTGATATGCTGTATAACGGAAGGCTGTGATGCTAAGAAGTCCCAGCAAGGCATCCCAAAACCTGGCTGTGAACTGTGGTCCACGGCGCCTTACAATTTCCGTTGGGAGTCCAAACATGGAGAAGACATGAGTGATGAAGAGTGCTACAGTATCTTCAGCTTTTATAGTAGCGTTGCATGAGATAAACAACGCAAACTTGGTGAATCAATCCAAAACCACCATTTTGGCATCAAACCCCTTGGACATGAAAAGTTTAACAATGAAGTCCACTGATACAGACATCCAGGGACCCTTAGCATGTTGCAAAGGTTAGAGAAGGCCCTTTTTTCTTGTGTGGTCTGATTTGGGAAAGCAAAGGTAACACAGCTGGATACCCAGGCTGGGATTGTAAGTTTTATAACCAGCCCTTGAAACTGGATAGGGTCCAAAACCCTTTCCAGATGAGGAGGGCCCCAAGGCTCCCGTGGACCCCCTGTCACAGCTGGGTGACCTCACCCACGTGATAGATGAGCACTCAATGATGGCTTTCCTCCCCAAAGCCATCTCACTCCCACCCCTTCCCCCCTCTTCAATCCTGGTAGGATTGATAGAAGGGGTCTGCAGGGAGATGGCTCACATTGGGGGGCATGGAGATGGCCCTGAAGCCACCCACTCCCCAGGCAAGCCATGGCAAAAAATTGGGAAAATGGCCATTCACAATGTTGGAGCCTAGCCAGTAATTTCTGGACTGGGGGAGTCAGTCCAGGCTGGCCTACTTCGGAAGACAGATTGGAACATGGCTCAGGTCACCAACCCAGTTCTGAACAGCTCAGATCATTGGGACCAACATTACAAAACGAATCCAAGAAGTTTGGATCATATGAGCTGCCCAATCGTGGGATCAGCCCAAATTGCAACAAACATGATACATGGGCCCCTGCCTTCTGAGACAAATCTGGACCGCCCCAGCCATGCAAACAGGCTAATTAGAGTCATTGGGACCTGGATCAGCAGTATCAATTTGGCTTGGTCCCAAGATGTTGGTAAAATTTTCAAAAAATTATCTAAGCTTTTGCCTGAATTGGGAGCTGCCTTTTACCCCTTTAAGACAGCCAACTGAATCCCTTTACCATTCCCTGAATGACCAATCCCCCAATACTTCCCCATTCCTATTGCCTCATTTAAAAGGCAACTGACCCCACCAAGGGCAGTTGTCAGTTCATTCTTTTTGCCTTTCATAGAAATACATATGATAGTCCGCCTAGTTTGCCGTGGACTCCATCTGCTTTAACACAACTTTTTAAAACAATTTCATCATTAGATCTGATGAAGAGCTCTGTCACCCAATCCTTTTTCCAATGTTTGCTGACAGGATTATCTGGTTGCTCGATCCTGCCTCGCAGCAGTGGATTGTAGATGCAATAAACCACCCAACCTCCCAATGGTGAACCCACTGCTCTGTTCATTTCCACGCATCCATTAAATGGAGGCCTTACACTTGTTTGGGCGCCGAGTCCGCTGAAACTGCTCCCCAGCTGGAGGAGCCCCAAGGCGTCCTTGGCCCACCGCACGTGGGTTCAGCTCCCAAAGCCACCCCTGCCACTGGGGGTCCAGCTCACCAGCGGGACCTAGAGCATCCCCTTCAGGGGAAACTTGGTCTCAGCCCCTCTCATGGAGTTTACCACATTTCTACCTACATTTCCAATAATGTGGTGGCCTCTGTGCTGCCTCCCACTGGCGCACAAGCCCCCCATGTGAAATATGAAGGCCAGCAACTGCGAACCCTGGAGGAGTCATCATCCTCCCCGCCTCTCCCGCCCTTAGGGTTGCCCCCACAAGACTAATGGTTGTCCCCAACGCAACCATCCGGTTTGCCTTGGGGGCCTTTAGTACATTACTGAACGTTTGCTTTTCTCATGTTTCCCATAGATCCCCACTTATATTTATTGCCTGGACCGCTATTCCTATGGCATTCTGGGGACTCCACTGGGTGCTTGCGCACCCTGACTGGGAGCCCAGTCTAGTTCTTCTTAGCCATATCCATGACATAATGAACTGACCACTAGTCTCAGCTTTCTCCACCCTCCTCGCTGGGATGGGCGATGCGCTGGCCTACGCCCTCACTCTGAGAGTGCTTTCTCTTTGTGACCTGGCCTTCTCCTGCTGGGCGTTAGCCTCATTCATCTGGGCCTGCCGCCAGGCTTGGGTGAACTGGTCCTCAGCCTGCCAAGCACCAATGGAGAGCGTTACCCCTTTAGTGAATGCAACAGGGTTGGTGGTTCCCCCTGTCCCCTCTGATGAGGTGGCAGATCAAATCCTGAGCGTCCTAGCAGAGATCCAGGTGCGCCTCACTGCTGATTGGGGGAAGTCCCCACTTTCCTCTGATGCACAGCAAAGCGTGGCCCTCCTCGACGCCCTGGATGGGGATGCCCACTGTTTGAACAGGGAGTTCTCCACTCTGCTGCCAAGCTTGGCAACCCCACCCCCTTGTTGGCGTTGGTTACCTCAGCGGTACAGGCCCCTGAGTCAAGACCATTGAGCCTCCTCCGCTTGTTTACTTTGGGCAGGCAGCCACAGCCTGCCCTTTTTGATTGAGACCTTCATGGTCCTGGCTCCGATGGTTCCCTTCCCAGTCAAAATTGCAGTCTCCGCATTCTGCGCGGCCCTGGACCCCACTGCAGCGGCCCATACCGCTTAGGATCCTCTCCCTGGATCTTTAGAGGTTGCATTTTCCCTAGTCCGTGCAATTGAGGCCAGGCCCTGTCACAACACCGCATGTCCCATTGTCACCCCTGAGGCACCCCCTACTGCACCTCCCCTGCCAGTGGGCGTGGCCAAGGGAAGCGTCCCCCTGGTCTAGCTGCCCTTTGATCTCCTTCAGGGGCCTCCGCGGTTAACTTTTCCCCAAGGGAACCCTAACTTATGATACTGCCAGCCCCAGCACAGATCAGGAGACTGTATTGTTGGGCCCCCAGTGTTCAGAGTCTGTTCAGTGTGATGAGATCGTCCCCCAGGGTAAACCCACTCCCCTAAAGAGAGTGGAGGGGTTGTGCATATTAACCATTGTCTACCCATGTGGAACAAGGAAGTGTTAGAGACCCCAGATCAGCCATGCCCCGCTCCTGTGGATCCAGGTCAGTCTCTTCTGATGTTGGGTTACGGCCCCTCCTCAGGTGCCCTTTCACTAGCTCAGCCCAATAAAGAGGACCAAGCATACTTCTTGTTTCCAATTTCCTTTCCCTTGGAGTCAGGGGTAGTCATGGTGCAAGCCCTGCTTGACACCGGGGCAGTGGGTAACTTCATCAACCTCGGCATGGCACAGTCCTTAGAACTAACGATGGACAAAGCTTCCTTCATCCTGGGCGCCTCATCCGAGTCCATGATGTCCCACCGCATCTAACGTCCATTGCACTTCTTGGTTCATGACTTTGGATTCACCGACCATTTCTCAGCAGTACAGGACTTTCTCTACCCTGTAATCTTGGGGGGTGGTCTGGTGGCGCCGCCAACAAGTTCATATCAACCTTACCACCAACTCCTTGTTGTTTAAAAACCTTAAGTTGAGTGGTGAGATTCCCTTGCTAAAGACCCTTCCCTAGGGCACATCCCTTGGTTCCATCGCCCCACCAGATCCCATCCTAGCTGACATCCCTCCAGACTTTCCCTCCTGCCTAGCCCCATACAAGGCCATCTTCAACATGTCCCTGGCAACCAAGCTCCCGTCCCACTCCAAGTATGACTTGATGTTCCACTTGACAGTCGACCTAGTCAAGCTCAACTGCCCCCTCTACCCCTATACGGAGGAAGAAGATAGAGCTCTTGTCAGTTGGTTGGACGACATGCTAGAGAAGGGGTGGATCATTAAAAAGTCTTCTCCGATTGCCTCCCACATAGTTTTTGCCAGTAAAGCAGATGGGTCCCTGAGCCCCTGCGTTGACTATGGACACCTCAACAACATCACCATCCAGGAACCATACCTCTTGCCCTTAGAGTAGAGCATAGCACAGGTCATCGCCAAGTCTCACATCTTCTTGAAGTTGGACCTGGTGAATGCCTTCAATCAGGTGAGGTTGGCGAGGGGACAGGAGTGGCTCACAGCTATCCACACTTGCCGGTGGTTGTTCCAGTTCAGGGTGATGCCGTTTGGATTAAAAAATTCACGAGTCACCTTCCAAAGCCTTATTAATGATGTGCTGGGGGACTTGCGTTTCTCTTGTGCAGTGGCCTATATTGACGACATCCTGGTCCATTCCCTCACCCACGAACAACATTTCAGGGACCTCAAAGTGGTAGTGGCAGCCATCCACAAGACAGGGCAATTTGTAAAGCCCTCCAAGTGCAAGTTCTTCAGGGATGAGGTTACCTTTCTAGGGAATCTTGTCCTGAAGGATGGGTATTCCATCCCCCAGCAAGCTGGAGGCCATTCAGTCTTGGCCTATCCCAACCGCTTAAAAGTAATTTTGCAGCTTTCTTGGCACTGTAACCTATTTGAGGAAATTTTCCCCTCTCTTGCTCAGCTGGCAGCTCCATTGCACCCCCTCACCAGGAAGAATGCCCCCTTTAAATGGTCCCCCAAGTGCCAGCAGGAATTTGAGGGTATTAGGGAGGTGTTTGTCACATCCCCTGTCCTGCAGCATGCCGAAATGTCCCAGCCTTTCATAGTAGCCTGCGATGCCTCATCAGTGGCCGTGGGTGAAGTGCTGTTGCAGGAGCATGAGGGATTTGAGCACCCGGTGGCCTATTACTCCTGGAACTTTACCGCAAAAGAGCAAGCTTGGCTGATATATGATAAGAAGCTAGCGACGGTGGCGCGGTTGCTCACCCACTAGCAATATCTCCTTCAGGGAGCCCTGCACAAAATTACTGTTTGGACGGACCATAAGACCCTGCTCAACTACTGCAAACCTCAGAAGTTAGGTCACTGGCAGACCTGCACGTATTAGGACCTCAGTGTGTTCCATTTTATATATGAATTCATCAAAGGACCACTGAACGTCTTGCTGGACATGCTCAGCTGTAACCCCTCCCTGTTCCCCAATGGGGAGGAGGACCAAATGGACCTCATGATGGTAGTGCCCCCCTCCCAAATCCTCTTATTGGCTCCTCCTGTTGTATCTTTCGCTGACATTGACCCTGCCACTCCACTCCTCCCACGTGTCCTCGCTTCCCAAACCTGCTGCCCTGAAGGAATTGAGCTTCTGTATGACTAGGAAACCATGTGCTGCAAGAAAACCCCATATACCTTGCAGGATAATACATTCTGGTTCTGTGATCAGGTTTGGGTTCCTCCTTCCTTATGCAGCCATGTCATTGAGAAACATTATGTCCCAGACCATCGGCCACCCCAGTATTAAAAAGTGTGCAGATCTCATAAAGAGAACCTATAATTGGACTGGGGTCCTCAAAGGATATTCCTGATTGGGTCTCTCATTGTGTCACCTGCGCCTGGGCAAAATCAGATCGCTCTGGGAAGAAGGGACTGTTGCTTCCTTGCAGCAGGCTGAGGGGCCATGGACCTCAGTCTCAGTGGATTTCATCATGGAGCTCCCACCCTCCTGTGGTTCTGATGCCATAATGGTAGTCATCGACCAGTTTACCAAGTTGGAACTCTTCATCCCCTGCCTCTCTTCTATTACTGCGGTGGAGGACACAAATTTATTTGTCAACCATGCCTTTGCCATGTTTGGTCTCCCCAAGGAGATAGTGAGTGACAGGGGGCCCCAGTTCATGGCCTGGTTCTGGGAAGAGTTGTTGGCCCTCCTTCGCATCAAGCCCTGTCAATCCACTGCCTACCACCCCCGGTCCAATGGGCAGACTGAGTGGGTGAACCAGGTACTGGAGCAGTACTTGCGCTGCTACGTGACAGCCTTGCAAGACACCTGGGCCAAGGACCTACCCCTTACACAGTTCGCATATAACAACTCCCTCCATTTCTCAACAAACCTCTCTCCCTTTGAGGCCACTCTGGGGTATAACCCTCGTTCCATATTTGTCCTTGACTCCACAGCAGTTCCAGCCACCAAGGACTGCGTAAGCTCTCTCTGCAAGATACACAACCTGGTCTGCAAACACTTGAAAAAGTCCATGAAGGATTACAAGAAGTTTGCTGATCAGAATCATCTTCCAGGGCATGAGATCATGGTTGGTTCCTTTGTCATGTTGGATACCTGCAACCTCTCCATGAAGGCCCCCACCTGAAAGCTCGCAGCCAAATGATCAGGTCTCTTTGAGGTTGAGAAGGATTTATGCAATAGAGCCTACTGCCTGAGGCTGTCCATGCACTGGAAGCAGCACAATATCTTCCACACCTCCCTTCTAACTCCCTTTAAGGGGGAAAGGCCAACATTCCCTGTGCCAATCGTCATCAGGGAATCCCAGCAAGCAGAGATAGAGGCCATTGTGGCTTCCTGAAGGTCCTGCCAATCCATTCAGTACTTGGTCACCTGGAAAGGTTACCTCTCATATGATTTCAGCTGGGTGAATGCGCGCGATTGCACCAACTATAAGGACCTGATGGAGGAATTTCACGCCTCCCACCTGACAGCGCCCTGACCTCCCTGAAGATTGCGGCCATTCTGGCCATAAATTTACTGGAGCGCCACAAGAACTATGCCTTGGCCCATGCCTCCAGTGGTTAAATCTCCCTGTCAAAAAAGGGAAGGGTAGTGTAAATCTTGGGGACCAGCCCTTTAAACTGGATAGGGTCCAGCACCCCTTTCAGACAAGGAGGGGCCTCAAGGCTCCCGTGGACCCCCTTTCACAGCTGAGTGACCTTGCCCAATTGATAGATGAGCACTCGGTGACAGCTTTCCTCACCAAAGCCATCTCACTCCCATTCCTTCTCCCCTCTTCAATCCTGGTAGGATTGATAGAAGGGATCTGCAGGGAGATGGCTCACATTGGGGGGCATGGAGATGGCCCTGAAGCCACCCACTCCCCAGGCAAGCCATGGCAAAAAATTAGGAAAATGGCCATTCCTGATGTCGGAGCCCAGCTGGTAATTTCCAGATTTGGGGAGCCAGTCCGGGCTGACCTGCTTCAGAAGCCAGATTGGAACATAGATTGGATCACCAACCCAGTTCCAAATGGTTCAGATTATCAGGACCAACTTTCCAAAACAGATCCAGGAAGTTCAGATCATATGAGCCGCCTAATCATGGGATCAGCCCAAATTACAACAAACATGATCCATGGGCCTCTGCCTTCCAAGTCAAATCTTTACTGCCCCAGCCATGAGAACAGGCTGATTTGAGCCATCAGGACTCAGATCAGCAGTATCAATTTGGCTTGGTCCCAAGAAGTTGGGGAAATTTGCAAAATTTTCTAAGCTTTTGCCTGAATTAGGAGACGCCTTTTACCCCCTCCAAGCCAGCCAACAGATCACCTTTCCCATTCCCCAAATGACCAATCCCCCAATAATCTCCCATGTCTATCGCCCCATTTAAAAGGCAACTGGCCCCACTGAGGGCAGTTGTCAGTTCATTCTTTTTGCCTTTCGTCAAAATAAATTAAATAATTTGCCTAGTTTGCTGCAGACTCCGTCTGCTTTAACAAAACTTTTTAAAACAATTCTGTCATTCAATATGACGAAGTGCACCATCACCCAAATCCTTTTCCTGATGTTCGCCAACTGGCTTATTCAGTCGCTCAATCCCACCCCAAAGCAGCGGATTGTAGATGCAATAATCCGTCCTACCCCCAATGGCAAACCCACTGTTCCATTCATTTCCATGCATCCATTAAACGGAGGCCCTTACATTCATTTGGGCGCCAAGTCTGCTAAAACTGCTCCCCAGCTGGAGCAGCCCCAAGGGGTCTCTGGCCCACCGCACATGGGTTCTGCTCCCATAGCCGCCCCTGCCGCTGGGGGTCCAGCTCACCAGTGGGACCTAGAGCGCCCCCTTAAAGGGAAACTCAGTCTCAGCCCCTCTCATGGGGTTTACCACATTTCTACCCACATTCCCAATAACATGGCAGCCTCTGTGCCACCTCCTGCTGGCACTCAAGCCCCCCACGTGGAATCTGAAGGCCAGCAACTGCAAACCCTGGAGGAGCCATCATCCTCCCCACCTCTCCCAACCTTGGGGGTTGCCCCGCAAGACTCGCGATTGCCCCCAATGCAACCATCTGGTTTGCTTTGGGGCCTTTGGTACATTACTAAACGTTTGCTTCCCTCACATTTCCTATAGCTCGCCACTTATATTAGTCGCCCATACCACTATGCCTCTGGTATTCTGGGGCCTCCACTGGGTGCTTGAACACTCTGACTGGGAGCCCAGTCTAGTTCTTTTTAGCCGTATTCATGACAGGATAGTTCTTGCATAGGCCAAGCCAATTGTAGGTTCTTTTAACTAACGTGGCACATTTCTTTGAACCAGGATGGCCTACTGTTGGTAGGGTGTGATGCTCTTCAAAAACCTGCATGCGCAAGGTAAATGTCAGAATTCACACTGAATCTGATAATTAATTTAGTTAGGTCCTTCTTTTTAGTACTAGATGGTCCCACTGAGTTAGGTCCTTCGATGCTCACTTAAGGTGGTGGACAGTCAGATTTTGCACTGAAATCCAACATATAAATAATATAGAACTTAACCTTTAATTGAGGTTAAGAGTCCAAATAAATTCCCTATTGTTAGAACTTAACCAGTAGCGATGGTTCAGAGGTTCCTGTGGGCTGAATATAATAATTGTTGGATTTCACACTGAAATATAAATATAAATAAGCTAGATGAACTTCAAAGAGTAGATAATACTGCAAGGAAAGTTACTTTATTATGGAAACATTTAGTACTATTTATAGTACTAGGGAAATATAATATATGGAGGTTAAATAAAATATCAAGGTTAATATATAAATTAAAGTTTGGATAGATCAGGATAATCAGGATTAAGAAAAGTCTTGCAATAAGCTTGCTTAATCCCATCAGTGGATCACTTTCATGAAAACGGCAGAAGAAGTTTAGACCAGCATGCTAGTCAGGATGCGTAAGCACCCAAAAAGCAAGCCAGAATGCCAGAGGCATTGCCACACGTGTAACGTTGTATGGAGCCATGAATTGGGAAATGATAAACCATTGGTGCAGGGCAATTGTGAACAGTAACCTGAGAACGAACCAAATGGAGACAACCCTAGATACTGGGGGTCTTGCTGCAGGGGATGGCACCACAGGTATAGTTTCTACAAGGTCACTGGAGGGTGGGTTCAATTCAACTGAGGAGACAAGGGGGCGGATCCTTGCTTGGAAATATTGGATGTAAGGCCACAAGATCCCAGTATATTGTTGGAGGATATTTGAAATGATGGGGTTGAATTGCCAGAAGTATCTAGCTCGCTGAATCCAGTTGATGAGGGTGGGAGCCATAGTAACCATCAGTACTGGTAAAGCCCATCTGGTATAGAGACTGACAGGCTACCAGAGTAAAGCCATCAGGAATATGGCCATGGGGATGTCAATAAAGTCAAAAACTTATAGGTTTTAGCGGCAAATTTTATTTAGAGAAAAGTGAAGTAAATTGACCAACAATTTTTTAGTGCAATGCAACTGATTAAATAGTGGTCAATTGATGTGGGAACAAGCAGGGATTGGGTCCCTCAATTTTGACCTAACTGGAAAATTATTTAGGGATGGGGGCAGATAAGCTCAATGGGAACTGACATCAAAGAATTTGGTGGCAGGCTGAGTCACTGTTGGTTCAACCTCAAACGCCCAAGCTGAGACTTGACTGTATTTCCGACAGTTGGAATGATTGCATCTGGCCCAATGAGCAGCGGGAATCCCCCAGGGCCACCACATGTAGGGGCAGTCCCAATTGGTTGGGAACAGGTTTAGGTGCCCAACCCACCCATGTCCAGTTGCTGGGCTGTTCATTTGGTCAAAAGCGTTGAATCAGCTGCAACTCCCAATCTGCCAGAAGGGAGCTTCAAACTATCATCAATGGTGTCCAATGCTACTATCTGCATGTTGGGGATCATCCCCAACGATTTTGAGGGGGTTAATTTCAATGATTGCACTGTTGGCTGAATCAAAACCAATGGTGATCCCAGCCAATGAATCAATCTTCATCCCTTTTTGACTATGTGGAATCTAATCATCAGGCTTGTTACCAATCATTTTAAACTAATTGACTTCAGTTCAGCGATCTTGGTGCACTTTTAACCAGATCAGGCTTACAAGTTTGGCAGAGGTGAGTGTGAGCACTGGGGAAGGGATAAAGAGGGTGGGCTGTTAACCAGCGCTTGTCTACCATGTGGGCGATGCTACCCTGGGTAACAAGGGGTACAGCCATCCTCTTTGGAACCTTTTTACTTGAAAATGGGAAGAGGGCCCAATCAACACACAGGGGACATCCCCCAGGACTTACAATCACTTGGAGAGTAATTCAGATTTATTAACTGATTTGTTAGTTCATAAGTCCAGTGTATTTTGATGGGGATTACTTGTTGCTTCATATAACAATCTTAGAACTAATATAATATAGGTTTAATAGTATGGTTATTTATTAAAGATTATTAGTAAAAATATAACTAAATTGAAAACACCTAGTCAAGGCTTCACCCCTTAGTAGGGAAAATCCCAACAGAGTTCCCTCCAAGCCTCAACAGGGGGTGGCAGTTGCTTCACTTAAAGCCATAGTCAGCCTTAAACTGGATATGATGGTTAATATCATTGGCCAAATTTTCAAACTATAGAGGTAGATTGGCTGGAAATTTGTTGTTCAGAAGGACCATTGGAACTTTGGGTTGTTGATCCAAAGAAATTTCTTGAAATCCTCTCAAAGTTGCTGAGATAGGTTAGAGTAATTTGAGTTTTTGGCTTCAGCTTGAGGTTGGAATGGCAAATTTGGTATAAAATCATTTGAGTTAGAGAGTAAATCAGGTGTATTAGCTTTCATATAAAGATCTTTAGTTAAATATATATGTTTTTGTATTTAATTGTGGCAGATATTGTCTTAATGATTAGAGTAGATTAATAAATTGGATGGTTTAACCTTAAATCGATTTGTAGACAGTAATCATCTTACTGAAGGTTTAAATTTAGGTTTATGGGATCCAACATCTCTCCAGGTGGATTTTCATCATTGATTATAAAAGAATGATCGACCACTTATTAAGCTGGTCTTAATAAATTATCATCAAATGATATAGATTAGACAAAATTAGAATTATCATCATTCTTAAGGGTTAGGTCAAGTGGTTTGGATTTTAAATCAATTGGGTGGTCAAATTCATGGGCCGACTTATTTATAGAGCCTAAATCGGGAGGTTTGGATTCTTTAGTATAATTGGGACTACCTAAATCGTTAGTACAATATAAATAATTATTAAATTGTTGAGAATTAATGGGGAAATATGGTTTGACTTTTGGAATAATATGATCCAATTTGTCTGGACGGGTATTCACGATTTGGAGAGTGGGTTGGAAATCATCAGTTTCATTGCAATCATCACTTAAGGGTTCAAGGGTGTCAGGCTTAGAAATGACATAAGACTTGCATTTATACAGCTTATCTAAGAGCTCAGTTGGGAAATAGACATAGAGTTGGTTCTCTTTCCGCTTGATTTCATTTTTTAACAGACTATTAGTCTCGTCCAGGGTTATATTTGTAAAAGAGGTGGATACTTGTACTGGAATTTACTTCACCAATATCAGTCTCATTATTAGATAGATTATTAGTCTCATCCAATATTTGGTTTTCAGTTGAAATGGCCTTCTCCATAACTGGGCTAAGTAATGTCATGATTCCAATATGACTGGACAATAAGCCCAAGGTCATCATGGCGTAATGTATGGAAATTGTTGGAATCGAACTGGTAATGGCAATTCAAGTGCTTCAAAATAAGGCGATGTTGACATTCGACAAATACAAATGAAATCGCCTACAATTAGGGCGATAGCAAATTAGAAAATAACCAGTCAGAATGAGGGGAACAGTGGAACCAAACAGTCCAAAGCTATGAGCGTGGTATGGTTCAAGCCGCTAGAATATAAGCAAGATGGGCGATAAGAGGAGGGTTGTTGTTAAGTAGGTAAGAAACTAGTGGAATAGGGAGAATCTGCGATATTAATTATATATAATAAAGAAGTTGTAGGAGCAGGTGCTCCATATTTATTTGAAGTTTATTCTGTCATTTTGAGGGCAACGATTGTCAAATTGTTGGCCCTGATTGCTCAGTGGGTCGCACCCTGTGCAAACTCTGTTGGTAAGTCTATGGAAGATCGCCAAAATTATAACAGTGGTGCTCACTACAGGGGGCCCATTGATCAAATATATATGATAAACTCTCGGTTGCCAGCTATGTCGCATCAACATCAAGTTGAGAAAGAGTTTACTCATCACTCTGGGTCAGTTGCCTATGCAGAATTGAAACTGACTTTGGAAACTGTACTAAAAAAACAATATGAGCTGCTCCAGGAGGTTTGCTGTAACAAGCTGCCCCCATTCAACCGAGATGGGAATATTCATGGGTCCTTTAAGCATTTTGAAATTGCAACTGAAGGTGTCTCAGATTGACAGAAAATAAAGCTGTTGATTTCTACCTTGGATGTTGGAAGCGCTGATCAAGTCGCCTGTTACCTTTCCAGCAGTTCTATCACATATCAAGAAGTCAAAGAGATGGTGCTGTGGCTGTTCAGTGGACCTGAAAAAATGTCCCAGCAGAAGGCTGAATTTTTGACCATCAAGTTTCAACGGAATGAGACCCTAATCACATTTTCTGAGCGGTTAACAGCAGAAGCTCACGTGTTAATTGGGGCTGGAATTTTATCCAAATCAGATGTATGTATTGTGATGACTTCTGCTGTAAAGCCATACCATGAGTTACATAATGTTATAACCTCACTATTGGATGAGGATGTGCCATTGCTTAAAATTGTTCAGTTTCTGCACCAAATATCTGCCAACTTCCCTCCACCTAATATTGAGCGGATTCCCACTGTTGCCAGGGCCTATTCTAACCAGGGGGAGGGAAGCAACCAGTCAATGCATATTATACCAGGCTACTCCCCACAACTTACCATCTATCACATAACTGTTGAGCAACAAGCGCCCAACTACCACTTTGGCCTTAACTATGCTGCTTGACAGCAGGCAGACTACCAATTTGGGTCTGGTTACACTGATCATCTTCAAAATAACTTTTTAAGCGTGCCAACTTATATTAAACACAGATGAAGGCCCTATGGAGTAAGTTGCTTTAATTGCAGTCGCACTGGGCATATGGGGCGATGGTGTCCCAATTGACAGATCCCTCAAGTACAACAGGATCAAGGTTATCAGGGAAAAAGTTGGAGCGGAGTAGAGATGAGACTCTCTACTTCTGCTATCTCAAAGTCATGTTTTCCCTGAATCTATTGTATTGAAGGAAGTAGACGCCTCCCAGTATGATGATACATTCCTCTACCAACAGCCAGTTGGAGGAGTAAATGTTCTGACCCAAGCACAATTCAAAAATATGGCTGACCCAGGGTTTCTGAAGCAACCAAAGCCTTTTGCTTGCCAAATGTTTGACCAAACCCCATCAGACCAGCTAGACCCATCTGCAGATGCATTGTCTTTAAGAGAAGTAGAGGTCTCCTCCCCAGTGGATGCTGTTATAGCAGGATACCCTAAAGTTGGTGCAGGTATCATAGAGTTTCTGGGAAAATATGAACCGCTGAATGTACATGTAGTAAATAACTGGCTTTCATCTTACTTGGAGTGTACTTACTGTGATGTGGTGGTAGCCAAAACCTGAGTATGAGCTATAATTGACACGGGTGCTCCTGTTAATATTGTCTCCACTAAGTTGGTGGCAAAGTTGGCTTTAAAACCTGACATAGAACACCGGATGGTGTATGGGACTGCAGGAATGGAAACCACAGTCTCCAAGGGAGCATATAGTGCACTTCCTTTGCGGTTTAGATCTGTTGTTATTATAGCACTGGAAGTGGTATTACCAAATAGCCACTATGATTTGCTGATTGGGACTGCATTTATGTGACACTATGGGGCTGTTGTTGACATGATGGAAGAGACCCTAGACATCATGGGGCAATGGATTCCCATCTATTTTACTTCAAGGGGAGTGCCAGATTACCCAATCCCCTCTAGTCAAATTAATCTCGCCTATAGTGATGGTGTGATACCTGTAAAATATTGGCAGATGAAGCAGAAGACTCAAACACTCCCAACATAGATTTATGAGTACAAAGGGATTCCGCTAAGAGATGTAAACGCTTTTACTATCCCTTCTGGGCATCAGGTCATAATTGAAACTAATCTTGAAATTTGATATACTGGGCGGTCTGTATGGAGAGGTTGAAGGCCTATCAACAATCATGACTTTAACCTCATGTGGCTCTTGGGTTATTGTTACCTGGGCAGGGGGAAGTAAAAGTGTTGGTAGCAAATCTTCAGAAGGAATTGATGCAGGTGCAGCGGCACCAAGTGGTAGCTTAAATGCATTTAATCCCAATCAATGATGTCCACCATATACACAACTTTGGTTCATGTGAAGATCTCAGCTTGCCTTTAAAAACCATTTTTGGCGTAATGACTGTGGTTCCTCGGGAGGCGCTCACTGGTCTATCAGAGAATCAGAAGGATAGGGTGATGGGTCTGTTTGAGAAGTATCACAGTATCTTTGCAACTGATGATCATGACTTGGGTTGCGCTCACAGGGTTGTACATCAGGTGGATGTCAAAATCCAGCAAGGAACTATGCTCGCTGGTGTTATGTGCCACTGGATTCCACAATGGAATATTTAAAATAAATAATAAACTTCTTAGGAAAACTAAGTTTTTACTTTTTTATTATAGTTTTTTATGTTTTTATTGTTTATGCGGGGTCCACCAGGAAAAGGCCCTTTTCTTGATACTAGTATTTCCTATTAAAACTAGTTCAAATTTTGATACCATGGGTATTTGAGGCTAAAGTATATAAAGCTGAGTCATCCAAATTAGGGAATATAGGTTTTCAGCCTATCAGATCAAAGATAAAATTTTTGAGGCAAAACTGACCCATGTGGTAATGATCTGATGAATTGTATCCAATCACCAGCAAGTAGAATCTTCTCACCTCAGCGGTGGTCAGACTCATATGGTAATGATTGGTTAATTTGCAACCTATCATCATCGAGTAATATCTTCTCACCTTGGAGGTGATTAGACCTGTGTGGTAATGAACACCCCAAATTTGGCTGAGAAGTCAGAGTAATCCTATTATTAGTTATTACCTTATTAAGCCAATTTTGGTTATAAACCATATTTTTCCAATAGTTAGGATTCCACCAAGAATCTGCTAAGGTCTTTTTGCCGTGGGTACTCATATCATTGATAACCACAATATCATTTGAAGATTAATCAGGTGATGGGCCAATCATGGTAGCAGATTTGGGGGCACTTGTACCTCTAACATTCTTTTTCTTAAGTCAATAAGGAGATTGTCTGACAGTGGACACAGGAGACCATCCCCCTATCAGGTCATGGCCTATCCATCATTCAAAGGCAGTGGAAGAAGTTGTGTCAGCAGAAATAGATGCATTGGTGGAACAGGGAATGTTGGAACCATTGAAGAATCCCTGGGCACCTCCGGTGCTCATTGTAAAAAAGAAAGATAGCTCCAATCAGGTAGTAATCAATTATCAGAAGCTTAATAGCATTACAAAAAAAGACTTGTACCTGCTTCTGCAAATCAATGACGCTTTAGATTGGTTAGGTGGGGCCAAGTATTTCTCAGCCATGGTGTCATGGAAATGGCAGAAGAAGTTTAGACCATCCTGCCAGTCAGGATGTGTGAGCACCCAAAAAGCAAGCCAGAATGCCAGAGGCATTGCCAACTGTATGACTTGGTATGGAGCTGGGAAATGTGATGCCAAGAAGTGGTGGCGTAACAACAGGGTAAGGAGTATCCCAATGGCAAACCACACTGAGCCAATTCCCAACTCAGTGGTTCTCACTACATGAGGTGGGATTACTGGGATAGTCTTGACGAGATTCTATGCTTGAGTGGCCAACTCATTGGGGGCAATATGGAGATGGATTCTCTCTTTCCATTGTTGTACGTAGGGCCATAAGATCCCTGTGTATTGGTATCAGAAATTAACAAGAGCGGGGTTGTAGAACCAAAAGTGTCAAACTCGCTGGGCCCAATTGGTGATAGAAGGAGCCATGGTGACCAAAAGAATTGGTAAAGCCCACCTGGAGTGCGGGGTGATGGACCACCAGGGAAAAATCATCTGGGATGCGGTCAGAACAGAAAATAAAAAAATTAAAATTTCTTTTAGCAAAATTTTATTGGGAAATGAAAGTAAGAAAATCGACCAACAATTTTCTCAGTGCCATGCAACTGATTAAATAGTGGTTAATTAGGTGGTGACAGGATGGGGTTGGGACCCCCAAATTCAGCCTAACTGGTGAATTGTTTGGGAATGGGGGGTCTATTCTTTGGGAACTGACATCACAAAATTTGGCAGCGGGCTGAGTCTCTGTCAGTTTGACCTCAAACGTCTAAACCAAGGCTTGACTAAGTTTCTGATGATTAGCACAATGGCATTTGGCCTGACAGGTGACAGGAATCCCCCAAGGCCATCCCTTATAGGGATGTGTCCATTTGGTTGGGAACAGGTTTGGGATGGCCAACCTGCCCACGCTCGGTCATTTAACCGTTTGTTTGGTCAACAGCAGCACATCTGGCGCAACGCCTGAATTACTATCCAAGGGCTTCGAACCCACATTGATAGTGCCCAATATTTGTTCAACTGGTCTGGAGATTGAATTGGAACTGTTAAGCAATCCAGCTGATATCTCATTCTTCATGCTTTTACAGCCATTCAAATTTTGCGCATCATCCAGATTGCTGACTGAATTAGATCCAACCAATTTCAATTTGATAAACTTGGCACAGATTTCACTAATTCCCTGCAACAGTTCTGCCAAGGTAAGTGTGGGCATTGGGGATGGGATCTGAAGTGGACGAGCTGTTACCCATCGCTCATCTACTATGTGAGTGAGGTCACCCTGAGTGATGAGGGGTACCGCCATCCTCTTTGGTGTCTTTTTATTCAGTAATGGGAAGATGGCCCAATTGAGAGCCAAAGGATGTTCCCCAAGACTTACATTACCCTTTCCATTTTCCAAAGGAATGGCAACCCCACTGGAAAATTGCACCAGAGCCACATTCTTATGTGTGCTTTAGGTAGCTTGATAGCCATAATCGTCACGATTTTCTGAGGGGGTAGGGGAGCCTCAGGGTGGGATGCGTGGAAGGCTTCAACCAGGGCCATGCAATTTGCGCAATTGCGCGCCTTGACCCAACTATTTTTGTAGGCTGGGTATCCTTTCCATGCCATGAGATATTGAACTGAACGTCGTGACTTGCAAGATGCCAAGATAGCCTCTACCTCAGCCTCTTCCTCATTATTGACAATGATTGGTTCCAGGTCTGTGGAAATTACACCCTTGAAGGGCGATAATTGGGAAACATGGAAGACTGGGTGCTGCTTCCAATGCATGGGAAGCTTCAGGAGAAGTGCCCCATTACCCAATACTTGCTCCACTAAGTGAGGACCCAAACGCTTACTGGCGAACTTGCAGGAAGTGGTTTTAATTTGCAAATGATGAATATCAAGCATGATGTAAGAACCCACCGTAAAATTGTGACCTGGAAGGCGCTTACAGTCCGTGAATCACTTATAGTCATTGATGGCTTTGGTGAGGTGTTCCTGTACCAAGGCTTGAGTTGAACAAATATGGGTAGCATGATCCGCGGCAGCTTGAACTTCAGGTCGCAAGCTTGCCCTGACTTAAAATGATGGGTTATAGCCCAACATTGCTTTATATGGTGAAAACCCTATGGATGTGTGGATCCCATTATTGTATGCAAATTGAGTGAGAGGCAAGTCACCGGACCAAGTATCCTGCGCTGCTGTGGCATAGCAACGCAGGTACTGTTTGAGGACTTGATTAACCCGCTCTGTCTGACCGTCATACTGGGGGTGATATGCCGTGGATTGACAGGGGGTTATCTTCAGGATCAATAGGAGTTCATTCCAAAAGCGTGCAGTAAACTGAGTACCCCAGTCACTAACGATTTCCTGGGGAAGACCAAACATCAAAAACACACATCATACAAAAAATGGGCAGTTTCTTCCAACATAATTGCAGAAGTGCAAAGGATTAAAAGGGAAAATTTTGTAAAGCGATCCACCATCACCATTATTGCTGAGAACCCATTAGAACAGGGGAGATTGACAATAAAATCTATGGATACCAAGGTCCACGGACCTTCCGCCTGATGTAAAGGGTGTAGGAGGCCATTCTTACTGGAGCGATCCAACTTGGCCCTAGTGCAGGTAACACAATCGGCGATCCAAGCTGGAACCTCTTTGGTCAGTCCTGCCCAATTGAAGGTTTTCTTGATCATATTGATGCATTTCTTGTTACCAGGGTGTCCAACTGGGGGAGGATCATGGTGTGCGCGGAATACTTTTGGGCAAAGGGGGGAACCCACACTTGAGAACGGAAGTAAATGAGCCTCTCCTCTAAGCAATATAGGGAGTGTTTGGGACTCAAGTGAGTCAACTGCTTGACTAACTCCACGCCCTCAGTGCAGGCCATTTGAGTGGCTAACACTTGGGCCAATAACAGTTCATCAGGAGACAACGCGGTGGAGGAAACAATGGAGGGAACAATCAACAGAATCTGAGTGGCAGGGATCACGGTAATGAGATCCACTTCCTCAGATTCCAAGGGACAGTCATCAGGGCTATGGCTTAAGAAGTCAGGAAGGACATTGAGTGCACCTTTGACAGATTCATATTTGAAGTTAAAACTGCACAGGTCCCAATAGGTTTGGGCCTGCTGGTGCACCAATTTTTGAGGTTTGTGGAAATACAAGAGAGTTTGGTGATCCATGTGAACCATTAGCTCATGACGGGCACCCTGTAACAGGTATCGCCAATGAGTTAAAGCCCATGCAGTAGCTGCCAGTTCCTTGTCATAAATGGCCCAAGACTGCTCCATAGTAGTGAATTTTTGGGAAAAATAAGTGACCAGATGTTCAAGACCGTCGTGGTCCTGAAGCAGCACCGCGCCCACCGCTACTGACAAAGCATCACATGTGATGATATATGGTTTGGTGGGATCAGCATGTTTCAAAAATGGGAGGAGACATGAACACCTCTTTGATTGATTCAAACGCCTGCTGGCATTTGGGGGTCCAACAAAATGGTACATTTTTCCCAGTGATGGGATGGAGTGGAGCAGCCAACTGAGAAAGTGTGGGGGAAATTTTCAAAAAAATGATAGTTCCCAAGAAACTCCAAAGTTGCTTCTGTGTAGTCAGAGTTGGCCATTCTCAGATCACATATATTTTGTTGGGAGGGATAGCAACACCTTCTTTGAGGACCATGTTTCTGAGAAATGTAACCTCTTCCTTATAAAACTTGCACTTGGAAGCTTTGAGGAACAACCCTGCTTTATGCAGAGCGGACACCACCGCTTCCAAGTCAATAGCATGTTGTTTGGGGGTTGGGGAATGAACAAGGATATCATCAATGTATGCAATAGCACAAGAGAACTAAAGATCCCCTAATGGGCTGTCAATCATTCATTGAAACGTAGAAGGAGCATTTTCAACCCAAAGGGCATTACACAAAATTGAAAAATGCCTCGCCTTGTCCAGATTGCGGTCAACCATTCCTGTCCTTCCATCACCCAAATTTGGTTGAAAGCATTCACCAGATCCAGTTTCGAAAAAAAATGGGATTTGGAAATCGCCTGACTGATTGTCTGCTCTAAAGGCAATGGGTAGGGATCTGTAACTGATATTTTGTTCAGGTGACTGTAATCTACACAAGGACAGAGTGATCCATCCGATTTTCTTGCAAATACAATAGGGGAGGCGACAGGAGAGGTTTCTTTGAACAACCAACCTTTTTTTAACATATCATCCAACCAGGTATTGAGTGCAACCTCTTCCTCCGCTGTATGAGGATACAATGGGCAGTTGATGTTCACCAATTCCACGGTTGTCCAAAATCCATAATTGTACCTGTAATGTTTTGGTAGATGGTCCACTTTTTCCATGTTAAAGATTCCCCAATATTGCATAAGCTTTCAGGAAAATCAGCCAGAATGCCCGTGGAAGTAATTAAGATAGTGATAGAGCAGGTTCCTTATATTTTTGAGGGTGTTGATTAAAGGGAACTCTCCCTCTGAATCATCATTGGTAAATGACAATGTATTAGACTCTAAATGAGGTTCACATTTTGTCGACGCCACTATCCCACACCCAAGATCACTGGGAATACCAGGTTTGGCATGGCCAAAAAATGATTGCATAAGTTACGAGGTGTGGCAGAAAAGTAATGAGACTGGGAACACTGCAAGCAATCTGGCAACGCTGTGCTGTTGTCCTTGACAAAGCACGTGTATCAGCTCCCTCCCATCTCTCAGTGCGAGTTTCAACTCCTTCCATTAACTACGTGATTGTTGTGACTGCTATTAGTGAAGTTGTGTTTTGGTTGTGCATCACGCAAAATGGAACAGCATAATTTGGAGCAACGTTGTGCCATTAAATTTTGTGTTAAGCTTGGAGAATTGGCAAGTGTGACATTTGAAAAGTTAAAACAAGCGTATGGGGAACATTCTTTATCCCAAGCTCAAGTTTTTCGCTGGCATAAATCATTTTTGGAAAGGCAGAGAACACGTTGAAGATGAACACCGCTCAGGGAGGCCTTCAACTTCTAAAACTGATGAAAACATCGAACGTGTGAACACTCTTGTGAGATCAGACTGTCAATTAACATTAAGAATGTTGAGTGAAAAATTAAGTTTGAACAGATTTATCATTCATCAAATTTTGACTGAACATTTGCACATGTGAAAGGTCTGTGCCAAAATGGTGCCAACAAACCTCACAATTGAGCAGAAGGACAATCGAAAAACAAGTAACTTGATCTTCTTGACAGAATCACCAATGAGCAAGATTTCTTTAGTCATGTAATCACAGGTGATGAATCATGGATTTTTCAATATGATACTGAGACCAAGAGGCAAAGTGAGGAGTGGCACACTGCAAGTTCTCCTCGACCAAAGAAAGCTTGAATGAGCAAATTAAAGATCAAATCAATGCTGATTTGTTTTTTTGACAGAAGGGGAATCGTCCACAAAGAATTTGTTCCTCCAGGACAAACTGTCAACCAAGTTTTTTATAAAGACATCCTTGAAAGGCTTAGAAAAAGGGTCATTCGCATGAGACTGGACATTGCAGACAAATGGATGCTCCATCATGACAACGCCCCAAGTCACACTGCCCTCTCCATCACAGAATTTTTGACCTCAAAAGGCATTCCTGTGGTTCCCCAGCCCCTATTCACCTGACCTCAGTCCCTGTGACTTTTTCCTATTTCCTAAACTGAAAAATGTCCTCAAAGGGCGGCATTTAGGGACTTTAGAAAACATCCAAAAGAGTGTAACGGACATGCTACAGACCATACCAGTTGAAGACTTCCAGTGCTGCTACCAACAGTGGGAACAACGTCTCCATCGGTGTGTAGCTGCCCAAGGGAACTACTTTGAAGGGGATAAGATTGATGTTTGAAAAAAATAAAAACTTTGGTAAGTAAAAAATCAGTCTCATTACTTTTCTGCCACACCTCATAGAAGGAGGAAGGATAGTTGGCCACTCTTACTACTAAGGCCACATATCCCACCCCATTCTCTGCAGGTGCATATACTTTATCATATTTAAAACAAAGCTTTTTCACCTCCTGAATACCCCAGATCATGGTAGGGGTCAGATGAGGGTTCTTAGGGGTAATCTGGTATACATGAATATGGTCCTCATCCAAGCCATAAGAGATAATAAATGGCTCATTTTGGGATATACCATTTGCATGATAAAACGCGTTTCCAGGCTCCAACGACCCCATACCTGCTACAAGGGTTAGGAGTACATTGTTATCCAGGGCCATCACCCCCAAGCCCAATGTCAATGCTTTGACTTGCAAAGTGGGAACGCCGTGCGAAGGAAACCCATTAACCTCATTCCATTTTTGGATAAGTTCAAATCTAGACTCACCTGGACCCTCAGCTTCTGCTAAAATGGGGAGTGAATCAGAGGGAATCACTTCAAAATTCAAGGAAAGAATACTAGTCGCAGACGCAGTATTTATAGGGGTGGCTGTGGGTGACATCATCTCAGTGGAATCAGCTGAAACCTTTAATTTATTCTTAGGGCTAGACCCTTGTTCAGCATCAAATTCAGAAGAACTCAAAAGTTTAGAAGGATAGATTCATCCATTGTGAGAGACGCGTGAAACTTTTTGGCTTCCATATTTATAAGGTCCAATTTGGTTGAACCCATGATGGCCAAATTACCTTGCCCCCTCTGGGTTGGGTGGGGAAACCACCCCAAAGGGCTTCCACAAGATGATCAAAATTGGAAGGGGACAACTGCTAAATTGGTGAGTTTCTCCCCAATGGGTCCAAGGTCAAATGGAGAAGCAATGTTTTAACTTCATCAGGCAATGGTAAAGCCTGGGATTTTTTGCAGAATTCTTTTAAATATACTTTCATCAGCTGACCCACTTGATGCAGTGAAAAGAACTTGTAGAAGGAGCAGATGGATGCTTTGTCAGGATGACTCTGCTCCAAGACACACTCCAAGCCCTCCACTAATCGCCACAAAAGTGGATGAGTATGGAACACCACAAAAACCCAGTCAGCCGCATCTGGAGACAACCAATACAACAAATCCACTCCCTGTGGAAGTGGACGTGAACCAGACAAATTATTATTTCCCAAAGAGGGTTTTTGCTCAAGAGACTCCAAGGCCTGTTGAATTTCTGAATAAATCTTGGGAGAAAGGCAAATAATCACAACAGGATCACAAAAAGTCTGAGACCACCAGGTATGAGCAGGAAGGGTGGGCACTTCCCAATTAGTAGTTGCAATAATAACGCCAAGACGCACCAAAACAAAAACAAACGAAAAAACTGTGGTGAGCACCATCATGGCAGTGACAAATGGCCAGCGCACCCAGTTTACTAATAACAAAAGTCCCACACAGATAATTCTCATGCATGTAAAATAAAAAGGTTGGTTGACTAATGTCAAGAGAGTGTCTGTAACTCCCTTGTTCCCAGCCAGGTGGTGTGGGATGCAAACCCACACTGCTAGGGAACTAGCCATTAAAAGAATGGAAAACAAGGCACCTCA
>JAKSZP010015219.1:0-32876 GCA_022478985.1 Massospora cicadina | reverse complement strand
AAACGTCATCATGCCAACCATCATAAATGTAGTTGAGTCTCAGCTCAGGCGTTTGAGGTTGAGCTGACAGTGAATTAGCCTGCCATCAAATCCTTCAATTTCAGTCCCCAGTGAACTTATCTGTTCCCCATTCCTGAACAATTTTCCAGTTAGGTTAAACTTGAGGGACCTGATCCTGTCTTGTTTCTTACCTAATTGACCACTATTTAATCAGTTGCTTTGCACTGAGAAAATTGTTGGTCGACTTTTCTTTCTTGAAAATTTTCCATTAAAAACCTTCCCCAAAATTTGGTTTTTTTATGTTGAAAATTAAACCGCCTTTTTCTCTGACACTCTCACACCTCTTGTGGTTAACAGCCATGTTTGTCTGGTATTTTTAAATGTGCCTGTATGAGATTCTGGCTCACTAGCAGTTATTGGTGAAACTCATTTCCAGTTTCATATCTGTCATACCAGCAGCAGTGCCTTTGGCATTCTGGTTTGCCGTTTGGGTGCTCTGGCACCTAGGCTGGCAGGCCAGTCTAATCCTTACTTGCTGTTTGCTTAACACTTAATTTGGGCGTTTGGGGTTGAACTGACAGTAACTCAGTTTACCACCAAATCCTTTGATGTCAATTCCCAGTGAACTTGTCTGCCCACATTCCCAAATAAATTGCTGGTTACATCGAACTTGAGGGTCTAAATCCTGGCTTGTCCCCACATCAATTGACCACTATTTAATCAGTTGCATCGCACTGAGAAAATTGTTGGTCAATTTTCTTACTTTCCTTTACAATAGAATTTTGCCTCAAAAACTATCAATTTTGATTTTATTGATAACCTTCTGGCCACATTCCCAATGGCTTTTCTCTGGTGGCCCGTCAGCCCATATACTGTATGGGCTCTACCAGTATTAATGGTCACTATGGCCCCCACCATCGTAAACTGGATTCAGCAAGCTAGTTACTTCTGGCAATTTAACCCTGCCATTATGAACTTTCACTGACAATATACTGGGATCTTGTGGCCATACATCCACCATCTTCGGGCAAGGATCCGCCCCCTTGTCTCCCCAGTTAACTTAACCCCAACTACCGGTGACCTTATTGAAACCATCCATGTGGTACCGCCCCCTGCAGTAAGACCTCAAGGGTCTGGGGCGGCCTCAATTTGGTTTGTCCTCGGGTTGCTCTTCATTATTGTCCTGCAAAAACCATTTATCATTTCCCAATGCCCAGCTCCATACAACGTCATTTGGGCGGCAATGCCTCTGGCATTCTGGCTTGCTTTTTGGGTGTGTTGCATCCTGACTGGCAGGCCGGTCTAATCTTCTTCTGCCGTTTCCATGACAAAAAGTCTCATATACATCAGAAAAATGAAAAATGTAATAAATTCTCTGCCCTAAGGCGAGATTATATGTCAATCCTTGTAATCGGCACAATAGCACTTGCACATGGACCGCCTGAAAGGGAGTACCTAGTGCTATCAGGAGGGATGCCAGCCAACATCTTGATTAGGGGTAGGTCATCTACTTAATTGATGCAAGAATTTCACAGAAGGTGTATTTCGTCAGCAGTATGACGAAACTCAAATCAAGAAGATCCAAGTACAATTTTGCATGCTTTTATTGCAATTTTTGTACCTGAAATCCTCCCAATTTTATGAGTATTTTGCCATCAATAAATCTAAGAAAATGTCTCAGTCATATCAGTTTAAGGGGCTGAACTGAGGTGGTAAGATATTGGTTGAAATTTTGTGCTCAAATTTGGCCAGTAGATGCCCTAGAGGTATAATACCAGCGCCTGGCCTAATGACTGTTGTCTAATAAATAGCTTATAATAAGATTTATGTTTATTTTATCTCTTTCCTGGTTTTCTCATTGAATCCTTTCTTTGGAGAAGTGTTGACAAGCTGGAAGTACCAGATCCCCAGCTTGTATCTATCCCTGCCTTGGAAGTTGTTCCTAGTTATAAAGGAAATAATAAGCCCAAAATTGACCAGAAAAGTTGGGGCTATTTCAATAAGCCTAGTGAGTTTCCAAACAGTCAGAATACTGTAAGCCACTGGCATAATAGAGGATTTATAGGCCAAACATCTTCCTGATTTAGTGTGCAGGATTTTAATTATTAAATGAGCAATCCTTGGAACTTCACAACTGGTGCTCACTCAAAACTGGTGACACTCTCTGAAATGGATTCCAGTTACCAATTCTTGGCAGATTTGTCCAGATGAGAAAGTGACAACGAGATGGAAACTATTGACAAGGCCTATCAGATTATTTTACCAGCCACCAAGGAACAGAAGCTGGTACCTCCTACTCTTGAAATTTTATCATAGTGGGGGGAGCTTATGTAGCAAAATTTATTCATCCCAAAAGGGATGAGGATGATGTCTTGAGAAAAAGGAATTCTCAAAAATTTGGACGGTTGTGTTGAGATTGCAGGCCAGAAACACTGAAATTACTCAGGAAATTTGGGAACTCAGAATGTAATTATCAACTGCAAATTCCTGAGTAGATAGTATGGCCAAAGACATCAAAAGCATAACTTATAATCAAGCTTTATCTGAAGAAAAGCATGTCAACCTCAAAAAACAAATCTGCCAATGCTTACCCAGCTTTAACAAATGAGAAAAAGAAAAAGCTTATCCCATTCTGCCAAAAACAGTTTGTAAAAACTAAGGACTGAATTTAAGCATCAGAATCCAGTAGTTCAGAGCAATATTGTAATTCTTGGGGAGTGTCCTTTGGTTTTTGATTGAGCTATCTTTCTATTCCCAAATAAGAAAACACCAAAGAGGATGGCAGTACCCCTCATCACCCAGGGCGATCTCGCCCACATAGTTGATGAGCGATAGGTGACAGCCCATCCGCTTCAGATCCCACCCCCAGTTCCCTCACTCACCTTGGCAGAACTTTTGCGGGGAATTAGTGAAATTTGTGCCAAGCTTATCAAACTGAAATTGGTCAGATCTAATTTGGGCAGCAATTGGGCTGATGGCCAAAATTTGAATGGCTTTAAAAGTATGAAGTATGAGATATCAGCCAGATCGCCTGATGGTTCCAATTTAACCCCTAAATCAGTAGAACAAATATTGGGCGCCATTGACAAGAGTTTGAAGCCCTCTGATAGTAATTCAGGCGTTGCACCTGATGGGCTACTATCAACTGAACAAATGGTTAAATGACCGAGCGCGGGCAGGTTGGTCGTCCTGAACCCATTCCCAACCAAATGGTCCCATCCCTATATGGGATGGCTTTGGGGGATTCCCGTCACTCGTCGGGCCAAATGCCATCATGCTAACCATCAGAAATGTAATTGACCCCTGGTCCAAACTTTTGAGGTTGAACTGACAGAGACTTGGCCCACCGCCAAATTTTGTGATGTTGGTTCCCAAAGAATAAACCCCCCCACTACCATCCAATTCGCCGGTTAGGCCAAATTTGTGGATCTCAACCACGTCATATCACTACCCAATTGACCACTATTTAATCAGTTGCAAGGCACTAAGAAGATTGTTGGTCAACTTTCTTACTTTATTTCCCCAATAAAATTTTATTAAAACCCCAAATTTTTATCTCTTTCCTTTTGACCATATTCCATATGGCATTTCCCTGGTGGTCCACCACTCCGCACTCTGGGTGGACTTTACCAATTCTCTTGGTTACCATGGTTCCCTCTATTGCCAATTGGGCTCAACAAGTCCGGAATTTTTGGCTCTACAACCCTGTTCTCATGACCTTCCGGCAGCAATATATAGGGATCTTATGGTCCTATGTCCACCAACTACAAGAGAAAATTCGCCTCTCAACTACTTCCAACGAAATGGTTTTAACAACCAAGAATCTCGCAGAAACTATCCCAGTAGTTTCTACTCCTGTTTCTAGATCCCCTGGGTCTGAAGTCTATCCAGTGTGGTTTGCCATCGGGATACTCCTAACCCTGAAATTCCGCCACCATTTTGTGGTATTTTATTTCCTGGCTCCATACCAAGTCGTATGGTCAGCAATGCCTTTGGCATTCTGGCTCGCTTTCTGGATGCTTAAACATCCCAACTGGCAGGCTGGTCTAAACTTCTTCTGCCGTTTCCTTGACAAATATCATGACATTAAATTATTAGAAATCAACACCAATGCAGAAACTGATATTTTGAACATCCTTATTATGCCTAGAGTACTGGCAGCAATCCTGACTCCAGATACTCCCCAATGGGAAAGAGGGCCAATTATGAGCGATTATACTCCTAGACTTTCAAGAAGAGGTACAACCCCTATGCCCAAAACTGGGAGAGATGACTTCAAACCACCAAATTTACCAAAGTTTGATAAGAATGGGAAATTTTACTCTTTCCTCAAGCTAATTGGTAAAGCAATGAGGGGAGCATTAGATCATGCAAAAGGATCAGCACTGATTAACTCACTCGACGCCTATAGCTGTGACTTTGTTATGCCAAATCTGGGCAACGATTGGTCCTATAAGATGCCAAAATTACAGTAATAAAACAGTTTGGAGGGCCTGAAAAATTATAAACCCAAAAAAAGAGCTTTTTAATATTTAATTCAAACAGAATGAGACTATTAAGGACTTTGTAGACAGATTTCTGCATGAAAAACAAGTTTTGCGTGGATGCAACGCAATAGATAAGTTTGACGCTAAGATTGCAATAGAACAAGCAGTTATGATCTTCTGTGAACTGCACAATGTCATGATACCTGCATTAAATGGAAGCTTAGAAATCCTAGAACTTACTAATTACTTAAGAAGCTGTTCCCATAATTTCAATACCTTAATCGGGCTAAGGATCAGCAAAAATCCCAATTTTTGGGCCAAAAAAGCAACACTATGTCTAACAAGGGAAAAATTTCAGAACTACGAACCAAAAATTCGAACAAAAACAGCAAAAGGGGCTGATTACATGCCACAACTATGGTAAAAAGGGGCACTTTGCTAGCATATGCTACAAACAGTCCAACAAAAAGGCCTGGGGTCAACTTTGCTCTAGAAGTCAACAGTGAAAGTGATGTGGGAAAAGAGCAAGTGGTGTAGAGGCGTAATGCTCTAACTCCACCGATGTTCAAACCATTCCACCTGATACTGGTGAGCTCTTTAGGGCCAAAGATATTGCTATTAATAAACTCAACCATATCGTGGCTAATGATGTCATGGTCACTACTTGGCCACAGCAAAAGCAACTAAACTCTTGAAAATAACCAAAGAAGCCTGAGCAGAGGTATCAAAACCTTACGCAAAGCAGATCATTGATCAAAGTTTAGACCAACAACTCAGATGTTCAACTGACCTACCTAAGCTAAACAACATTCAAGTAGCTATTCCCATGAAGACCTTAGCAGATAACTTCCCAGATATTTGCTTAAGCCTGAAATCACACCTGGAATTTTGCAACAATCACGGCATTCATACAATAAATACCCACTGAAAACTACTCCGAATGCACTTATGTTGACATAGCAGTAAACAAGGTGCAAGTTCAGGCCAATATCAATAGTGGTGCTCCTATCAATATGGTCAGCACAAATTTGGTTAAAAAATGAAAATGCGCCTGATGTTGCCCAATGTCAGGAATATGAAACAGCTGGAGCGCATATAACTAAATCTCTGGGCACATACAGTATTCTACCTCTCAGATATAGATCTGTTGTAGTAACAGCACCTTCCATAGTGTTGCCAAATATGAATTATATTATCCTAATTGGAACTGATTTCCTAAGAAGATATGGAGTTTTTACCAATTGTCAAGAGATTGTCTGTAACTCTCTTGTTCCCAGCCAGGTGATGTGGGATAAGAACCCACATTGCTAGGGAACTAGCTGTTAAGAAAATGGGAAATGAGACACCTAGAATGGTGCTTGAGCAAAAGGTAACCCAGGCGAGGGTGTAAAGCTCCACATATGAGAACAGGTAAGTAAGAAACCTCCCCACTTGAGTAGACACCAAAGGGGAGTCCATCGTCAAGGGTAACTTGGCGCTAGTAGACTTGGGTGTCTCGGTCTGTAGGGGACCTAAACATCCCAAGAAAGCACCTGGGATTTGGGTAAATAGTGATAATAGGTAGTGGCCTACATAGTTGGAGACCTCCCTGAAGAGGTCCACCACCAAGTTTGCCCAAGGAACCATTGTAAAACGTAAAAATAACGGGTAAAATTTATTTTAAGAAAGTCAACCAACAAGGAATGTTGGTCGCAAAAACATATTTAAAATGGGCTGGGGAAATTCAGGTTCTGTGGAAGTGCGCCCAAGCCTTGACGCTCCAATAAACAGATGCTTCCATCCATTTTAATAAAATACACTGAAAGTGCCTTCAATCGAGTAATTGATTGAAGCCATATTTTACCCAAGCTTAAAATTTCATAACTTGAGCGGGACTCAAACCCTTGCTCTCCAACCAAGCAAATCGAAGCATCTTCATTTATAATGTAAATCATTCGTTTTAGTGCCTTGGCCGAGATAAGAGGCTGGGCGTTTTGCACCCCATTAGTATCAACCTGTGCATGCTTGGCTTGCACCCAGCGTTGATCTAAGGTGTGTTTCAGGTCAGGAAGAGCCTGAAGTTTCACCTTCTGGGCCTCCTGTCGCCCAGCCTTGTCTTTAGCATCAGTTCCTACTATAAAGTCATCCAACCATGACACCAATCATAAGGATGATACTCTCACAATTCTTGGCCAGGCTATTCCACCTTACTATAACTGGGATAGGGCAGTTGAGAAATCAAAACCCAGCCTATTCATAAATCTGGCCTACAAAGATGGAATCATCCCGATTGAGTATGCCAAAATGCAAAGATAAAAGCACAACCCACTCAGATTAATGATTCAAATGGCATTTCGCTTTAATCAAATCAGGCCATCACTATACCATCTGAAGAACAAGTAATTGTCCTGAAGAGACTAACAATTAATATCCTGGAAGTACTTTATGGTGAAGTATATCAACCATGGTCTAAATCTCAATTGAAACCAAACATTGACCCTGGTATTATAATTTCTGGCCACGGAGAAATACTCATCTTATGTTCAAACCTGCAAAATTGGCCCATCTCTATCATGTGACATCAAACAATCGCATTTCTACATCTGATCCCTACCTCAGAAATTCACACATTTCTTGAGTTCGGAACTTTTGTCAAATTAGGGCTCCCCAATAGGGACCTACTCAGAATTAATAATGTCTTCTCTATGGCCAATTTAAGCAACCTGATCAACTCTTAAAAAGGTCAAGCTCAGGAGATATTTTCTAAATATGAGGAAATATTCATACAAGATGATTTCAACTTGGGATGTGCTAAGGGTGTCACCCACAAAATAGATACCAGAGATCATAAACCAATTTGATTACGCCCAATTAGATGCTCAAAATCATCAGAAGAAGCTGTATCCAAGGAGATTAAGGAACTTCTCAATCATGACATTTAGTGCCAAAAAAATTCCATGGGCAGCACCAATTTAAATAGTGAAGAAAAAGGATGGAAGCAACTGATTAATCATTAATTATCAGAAGTTAAACAACATCACAAAGAAGGACTCATACCCTCTGCCACAAATTGATGATTTCTTGGATAGGCTAGGGGCGCAAATTTCTTCTTGGCAATGGACCTTATCATTAGATATTGGCAAATAGATCTTCCCAAAGAGGAGCGTGAGAAATGTGCAATTATAACCCAAGAGGGCCTATTCCAGCTGATGAGAATGCCACAAGGGCTCTGAAATGCCCCAGATACTTTTCAGAGAGCTATGGACACAATTCTGGGAGATTTGATTTTATCATGTATAAAAGTGTACCTTGATGATATCAACGTTTTCAGCCACACTTTTTGACAACCACTTGGAACACTTAGAGGAGGTTTAAGAAGGCTAGCGGCCGCAAACTTAAAATTAAGCCTATAAGTTCCAGTTCTTCAAAAACAAGCTGGAATACCTTGGATTTGTAATTGACAAAGTTGGTCTTAGGCCCCAACACTCTAATCTGGATGCCATCTCTAAAATGAAATGGCCCAAATCCAAGCGCAATATCCAATTATTCCTAGGCATGAGTGGGTACTATCACCAATTTATTGCTGATTTTGCACAACTTGGGGAGCAGCTTTTCTATCTACCTAAAAATAAGGTCCCATTTTGACTGGACTACAGCTTGTCAGGATGCATTTGACCAACTCTGATCAGCCCTATTGGGTGCACCTGTTCTTTGATACCTGGACTTTGATTGCGAATTTATTGTTCAAACTAATGCATCCTGAACAGCATTGGGATTCGTTTTTATCCCAAGTTAAAGAAGACGGTGAAGAACATCCAGTTGCCTTTGCTAGTCAGATCTTAAATGTTCATGAAAGGAACTACACAGTGATGGAATGAGACTTCTAAGCCATTATATATGCTTGCAAGCAATTTTGGGTCCAACTTCATGGCACTCATTTCAAAGTTGTTACCAAACATGCTTTTCTAAAATGGTTAAACAACTTAAGAGAACCTGAGGGCCGATTATCCCGCTGGGCATTAAAGCTTCAATCTTATGATTACACCAGCGAGCATCAAGCTGGGGAAAAACACCAAAACGCTGATTGCCTATCCTGACTACCCACCATTGTAACACTTGGTTAGGCCGCCGATGAGTTGTTTATGTATTGATCAGTGGAGAGTATCAAGATGAGCCAAAATCTGTCCAAAAAATATTTTTGGATTTACAAAAAAATACAACCATTGAAAATGGGACGCTTTACAAGATCATGGAGGGCAAAAAGTATATTTTCCCAAGACCCTCAGCCCACACAGATCTAATGATGGCATCCATAAGGCCATAGGGCATGGTGGATTCAAGAAAAACAGAGCATATGAAGCAATTCTACTACTTGGAGTCAAGAATTTTGACATCCAAGAAACGCTAAATGCTGTGCAGAGTGCCAAGGCGAAAAACTGTTCCAAAAAAGCACATCTTACCAGCTTTTTTGGCCCAAGTTTTCCTGTCACACTGTATCTATTGATGTTGTCAGCCCACTTCTAATAAGCAATACAAAGGCCAAGTACATAATTGTAGCCATTGACCACTTGACCAAATGGGTCGATGCCAAGGCCATTCAGTAAGCTGGAGTGGCAACTACCACCAAGTTTGTCCTTAAAAACATCATCCACAAACATGGATGTCCCCAGGTTATTCTGACCAATAATAGAATCAACTTTACCACCAATGTCCTTGTCAAGCTCAACCAACTAATGGGAGTGCAAGGTGTGCTTTCTGCTCCCTATCATCCTGAAACTAATGGGACTGTTGAGTGCGTAAATGGGATGTTGGTGAACATTATCCAGAAATTAACATTGGGCAAAACATACGAATGGAGTATTTATCTAAGTTCAGCAGTATTTGCCTACAATATCTAATACCATTTGTCAACCAGAATGTCTTTGTTTCAAGTATTATATGGAAGCCACCCAGACCTACCAACGTTGCTATAGGCCCTAGAGGAACCTGAAAAAAACACTTATACTCAGTACATCAAGAAGCTTGTAGATGACCATCTATTACTAAAAAAAAAGAAGCTTGTAGATGCCTTAATAAAACTACAAGCTCAATCCTTTAACAGCATTTTTGCTGAGTAAAAGGCCCAAAATCAAAAGAACTTTTAAGAATTTCTACACACTGGCTAAATTTGAAGTTAGCAACGAAGTTCTATTTTGCAACACCCATGGATTGAGCCAATTGCAAAAGTTAGATCACATCTGGGTTGGTCCATTTGAAGTGATTGAGAAGACATCTTAGTTTATATATACTATTAAGGATATTAGAACCAGCCATATATACAACTGAGTCCATGAAAAATTCCTAATAAGGTTCTTTAAGCAGGCCAATTAAGAAAAAAAGTTAAAAACCAAAAACCAAAACAACAATTAAACAAACATTTATATATAATAATGGTTTTATTCTAATTAATACTTTAGTTTACACTTGAGGTTGGGGAGGGTCCAACTCCAGACTCAAAGGCCATCAGGGCCAAAATTAACAGTAAGAGAAACATACTTTAGACTCATCAGGCATTCAGTCTGACTTACCAAATAAAGACCCAACTCCATGCTCATTGGGCGTTCAGGCTGATGATAACAGATCAACGAAGGCTAATAGGGAATCTTAGGGCTTATGCTTGAGTCAAGTGGGGGAAATTTCAGATTCTGTTGGTTGACTAAAAAATAAACCTTTCAACAACCATCAAATTGGGCTAATTATCCTCACAATGCTTGAGTTAATACCTTAACTCTCACCTCAAAGCCTATTGCAGTTACATGGCTTGGGCTGAATATTTCAACGTCAATTTGATCAAGTATTTTATTAAAAAGCTCAGGCCAAGTATGATTGCACATTATGGTCGATTATCAGTGCAAAAGATATCATCATTTAGTCCTGATTATTGGTAACACTATCAAAAAATAAGTATACAAAATTGTTTGGGACCAACCCAAAGTTAACATTTAAAAGTATCATGGACAATTAGATGAACAATAATGTAATCAATTCCCACCCTAAGGTGAAATTCATATGTCAATCCATGTAATCAGCATGATAGCACTTGCACATGGACCATCCAAAAGGGAGTACCTAGTGCTATTGAGAGAGAGGCCTGCTGATCTCCTGATTAGGGTACATCATCTACTTTAATTGATGTAAGAATTTCACAGAAGGTGTATTTCGTCAGCAGTATGACAAAACTCAAATCCAGAAGATCCTAAGATAATTTTGCATGTTTTTATCGCAACTTTCATCCTGAAATTCTCCCAATTTTAAGAGTATTTTGTCACCAATAAACCCTAGAATAGGTCTCAGTCATATAAGTTCAAGGGCTGAACTGAGGTGGTAAAATATCTGTTGAATTTTGTGCTCAAGTGTGGCCAGGAGCTGCCCTAGAGGTATAAGTACTGGCGCATGGCCTAATGACTGGTTATCTAATAAATAACATCTAATAAAAGATATATTTATATATCTCTTTCCTAGTCTTATCTAAATCCTAAATTTGGAGAAGTGTTGAAAAGCTGGAAGCATCAAATCCAAAGCTTGTATCTAAACCTGCCTCAGAAGAAGTTCCCAATTACATTGGGAAAATTATGCCCAAAATTAACCAGAAGAGTCGGGGCTATTTTAATCTGCCTAGTGAGTTTCCAAATGGTTTAAATACTGTAAGCCACTGGCAATATCAAGGATAAATCTATGGAACTTAATCCCAATTAAGCATGCATTATAATAATTATCAACCAAGCGATCCTTAGAACTTCACACTGACTAAGGAGAATGATTTTGGTTTTTGAAGCGTTGAGTGTAGTGTTACTTACCCTGGAGTAGAGCTGGTTAGTAGCCTCAAGCGCGCGTTCATCTTGGTTGTTAGACACCTCAACCACACAATTATCAGCAAACGCCAACATTTGACTGTTGCTTGGCCTTGCACATGGACACCAGTAAGGCGGGCATTCATGTTGCATAAAAGTGGGTCAAGGCTGAAGTTATACAAGAGTGGGCTTAAAGGACCCCCTTGGCAGAGGCCCCTTTGAGGGCGAACTACCTCAGTGAGGAAGCCAGGGCCACAAACATCCATTGTTGCAGATTCCATAAGCAACATCACCCAATTAATGAACCAATGGGGGAGGCGGAACTTGTTGAGGCAGGCTTTGAGGTAATCCCAGTTATCTCTATCATAAGCCTTCTGCTGGTCTAAAAAAACAAGTGCCCCAGTAGCTGTGGATTGGCAGACGTTGGCTACAGTGTGTATGTTGTCATATATAGACCGCTTGGGGATGAAACTAAATTTCAAGGAGGAAATATATAGAGGCCACTTCCCCTAAGCGGTATGCCATACTTTTAGTAAACAATTTAGTATATGTGTTAGTAAGTGAAATGGGGTGCCAGTTGGCCAAGTCCAGCTTATTCCCTTTCTTATACAGCATTATAGTGTATGCCTTCTGAACCCAGGAAGGAGGCGCATTTTAAACAAACACTGATTCATTGAGAAAAGCAGCAAAGAGGAGAATAAGTGAAATATCTCTTGAAGAACTCATAAGGAATACCATCTAGATCTGGGTATTTCCTGTGTGGTGTACCACAAATGGCACACCAGAGTTCATCCTAGAAATTAAATTCATCAGCTCCGAATAATGGCAAATGGTGTGGATATGTGCGCTTTTGAGAAATTTGTCAACTTTTGCCAGTTCAACTGGATCAGAGCATTACAATTTGGAGTAATAATTTTGAACTTCGATTGTCACTTTGGCTAGAGTATCTGTAATGGAGTGGTCTGGCCGCCTTACCTGGGTGCAGGCCAAGCACTGTTGTAATACAAAGAATCTTCAGAAAAAATAAGCGGAGAATGTGTTGCCCGCTGTTATGTTTTTTGCCTTATACTTCACACAAACATTATTTTTGTGTTGGCTTACCAGTGCATTAAGGCAAGCAGACACTTTGGCTCACTTGCGACCCCAAGGTGGGCTGTAGCCTGCAGCAGGAACTTTAGACTTCAGGTGGTCCAACTATGTAAGCGTGCACATAATGACCACTGAGGCAGCCTGGGAGTGATGCAATAATAGGTGACATGCCTGGCAGATGGTGTTTGCTTTGGAGTTTGACCAGGTAGAAAGTGGGTCCATACAGAACGGTGTGGTGAACTACAAGCCAAAGTTTTGGTGACCATTCATGAGGAAAACCTGGGTTTCATGATTTTGGCTGGACAAAGCTTGCACCACTTCAGCACCTGTGCATCTGGGTGCGCCAAAGAAAATGAAATTGACACCAACCTGTGGTTGAAGAAATCAATTTTTTCATCATAAAGTGTGCAACCTGAGACCAAAAGTATAACGGGGCAAGAATAAAATCAATATGGGACATAGACCTCAGCTGACCGTTGTGAACATGGGGATGAGACATTTTGGGAAGCAGCGGTGCATTTTTGGGGAGGGTATCAAAAATCACCAATGTGGCTTTTAGAACGCAAAGTTCTATGTGCCTGTGTGGGGGGCAGGCACAGAAGGCCAGCAGTTGGTGGCTGGGTTGGCCCAGCAGTTCATGTCACCCAGCACAAATGGATTAGGAAGAAGTAGAAGGGAAGAAATGGCCAAGAGGAATTCCCAATGAGCCTGCGCACAGCTCAGGGCATAAAGATTAATGATAGTGTGCACTTTGTCATCCCATGAGAAGGACACCACAAGCACATGACCATCAAGGTAGAAATGCTTATAAATAAATTTAAAATTTTGGGTCACACGTATAAGCACTTACAGTGTGGCAGCCAAAAGAAAATGGAGGGGAGGAGCATGGTTGCCCATGTTTCCTCAGCACCATGTGGACAGTGGGTTTCCTGAATGGCCAGAATATCCACAGGTAAATTTTTTTAAAAAACTCAGTTTCCTAGCCTGGGTTGGTGAGGCCTTGAGTCCAGCAATATTCAATGTCCCTATTGTGAAGGCTCCCCTCATTGCACATTAGGTGCAATGGAAAGGACCCCCTAGGCCTTCCATTGCTACTTTCTCAGCAGCAGTAGTTGTAGACCTCATTTTCTGCACTTTATGTTCTGTATATGTGGTCTTAAGAGACTCCATCACTTTGGAAGTAGGTTGGCTTTGGTGTTCTTTTATGCTGATTTTGTTTGAGTTTTCACATTGTTGTGCTCCTGCAGTGCATCATCACAGGGCAAAAAAAAATTTAGGAGGGAAATGTGTGGTAGAATCTGGTTCGATCAAGGCTTGGTAACATTGCTTGGTAGATCCAACTCACCCATCAGGTCATCAGGTTGGTTGGCCCAATCTTATTTGTGGATGAATTTGCAAGCCACTTCCACAGAAAATGACTTGATGTTATCCTGGGTCTGAGCGGGTGGGATCACAGATGAGGCCATGGCTGCTGCATTGGCTGCTGCCCTGAAGGCCTGCTTGGCCTTTTTATACTTCTGCAGGGACATAGGTTTGACCTGAATATAACACCCCTGCATGCCCCATGGAAAGGCAGCATCAGTGTCTATGGCCAGTTCATAATGAGTGTCTGCACTGCTAATTGCTTCAGGTAGGATTTCATTTTGTGTGATGCCCTCTATGGCTGGGCAGATATGAGCCTTGTGGCTAAAAGCATGACAAAAGGTACAGATAGGGGGTGCGCTATCCATGGTGACATGGAATGGGCATAATTCCTGCCTGTCAACAAATACAAATATGGTATAGGGGATTTGGGTCAAATTTTCTACAACAACTGCAGATGGGGTGATCACAGCAATCACTTTGCCTGTGCACAGGTACAGCATGAGTGTAAAGTGTTGCATCTTGAAGGATTGAATTTCTCCATATGCTTTAAGCCCAGCCATTAGGTGGTGCTCTAGCACTGTTCATTTAATGGTTGTAGGGAGGGAGTCAAACATTATAAAAATTTGGTTTGATTTGGTCCATTAAGTGTACTTTGTCTCAACCACCCATTGACTGTCCAGGAGGTCTACCACCATATGCACATATGAGTCTTCATCTGCTGCTTGTTTATTTTTAAACCTGAGATCCAACCAACCTTGGGGCATAGAGTGTGGTGAGATGTATACTGTATTTGGAAAATATTTGTTCACATCTCCACAGAACTTTTCCCAAAGTGCCATTTGATTAATATCCAGGAATACTTGAACCCCATGCTCCACTGATGACAGGGGCTAGGAATGTGGAGTATTGATGAACTGGTTATATTTTATTTACCATGCCAAAATCTCTGGGAAAATACTAACTGCCAGTTTTTACTATATTTATTGAACCCGCCAGTGTTGCCAGGTATTTACAAAATTTGTATGATGTGGGGCCCGCACCTGCACCCTTTACATTGCTTGCCCAACTGCTACCTGACATTGGGTGCACACTAATCTCTTGAAGAAATTATCAAAACTTACCTAGTCTTGAATTGAATTTGTTGTAAAAGTGATTGCAACGAGAGAGAAAAAGTTTCGAATAATCTTTTTATCAAAAAGAACCTATATATACTCAGGACTGTGTGTTCTTAGTTGCTTACAGTTTACACTTGGACCCAATCCAATATAAGCTCTAATTTGTATTTTTGAGCAAATTTCTATAAATTAGTTTGAAATGTGGCACCAACTTCTAAAAGGGTTTTATTTTTTATTCACAATTTTTATCAATTATTCAATACTTTTTAGTACGTTTTTATCAATTATTTCATACTTTTATTAAATTAGATACGAGGAACTTGAAAAATAAATTGAACTCTGCTAGGTCGACAGTTGATTACTTGCGTTTGAGTCAGTAATGGAATCAACTATGCTTCTAACTGAAGAGTTGGTTATGGTTTGTATAGCTGGCACTAACACATTATTTAAAACATTTGACAGTTCATTAGTGGATTCAGAATGTAGTATAACCAAGCGCATCAATGGTTTGTGCTATCTGCTGCAATCTGCCAAATGAAACCTCACCCTAGTCACGTGTGGGATAAGAAAGGTGAAAGCTACATGTTTCGATGTTATAGCAGTCCATCAGCGATAGGTACAAATAGGCCTGGTTAATTAATTGATTAGAGTTAAGTTTATGAAAAGAACTAACGGTTAAGGACTTTACTACTCAAAATTGGATTGTATTTATTCCGCTCTTATGGCGACATTGTAGAAATTTCGGAAAAGTTGCAAACGCGCAGTACTTTTATCCATTTTGTACATCGCCATAGCGCAGCACTTTTATCCAATTTGTACTACACCATACCGTTAGTTTTGGCGATAAGAATTAACGTCTAGAACAAATTATTATAGAGATGACAGATGTATGGTTTAATACTCGCCTCTGGGTATTTTGCATAACTCGCACTCCCCTTTAGCATACTCCAGCCAATAGGTAGTTAAGAATCTTACGCATGTTTAACCTGCCAATAGCCTAAAACTAGAATTTTCAAATTAGAAGTTGGTTTGGTTTGCTCGCCAATCCACCCTGGACACCAGCGTAAGGATGCGATCTACTTCCTTTCTAGTAGGAATATAATAGACTGCTGTTTTTAAATTCTGCCAATAGTGATCCTGAACTAAAGCCATCATTTGATTGGATGAGTTTTAGTTTTCACACGCTTTATAATTGGTTAATCCAGTAATACCGATCGACCAGTTCTGTTTACTCTACTATGGTGAAATGGTCGCTAGGTATAGCCACCCAACCTCATAAGATTTAAACTCGAAAGCTTACTTTAGGCCTAAGCTGTCTCAGTACTTATCACGTTTATAATCACTAGGTATGGTTGCTTTGTGTGCAATCTTTTCAACTGATACGCTCTGAATTCTCTTTCAGTAAATTGTTTCTATTTTTCGCCTTTTCTGCTTTGTTTATCTTCAATTATCTATTAAGTTGGGAGAAAAAACTTTTAAGCTTAAAACTAAACATACATCTACAGCTTAAGCTTTAAAGCAAAACAACTCATCTGTGGACGCGGGCGAAGATAAGGGACGCATCGTTCCCACGCGAAGCCTTTTGTTGAAGTATGCTACCAGCGTCAGCCAACTGGATCCCTAGACCCAAAGGGCTAAGAGCGCCCCAACTGACTGATTGCATTCAGAAGGAAGCACTTGCTACTTTTTGATTTAGGTGTCTCTTTAATTACTCTATTTGTGATATCTCAATCAGTACTAAGATTGCCTTTGTATTTTGTTTTTTTATCTTTAGTTCGAACCAGTTAAATTTACTCAATGTGCTCCTATGGAAGATGTATTTCAGCTTGTTCGCCCAACGAACTTTCCCTAATCATTCAACATTTGTCTCACCAAAAGCTTACCGAACACAACTCCTCTTCAACCGAACTGGGCCTCTGCAGATATGTTCTCATCCGTAACTTACTCCGTAAAACTTCCTACTCTTTAGCAGTTGATTGCACCTTTTCGATTGACACTGATAACTTGGATGTTGAATCGCAATCCCATTCTGTTCCTATGGAGGAGGATATTTTCGATGAAGAGGAATGGTTTTCTGCATGTTTAGGGATTTGGAAGCGTTGGAAGATTTTGATGGCAGTGACGAGAACTTGGATTCGAATTCCACTTTCGAAGCTGACGTTGAGTTTGGGGAAAATTTTGCTAACCCCTTTCCACCATTCCCTTACCAACGCACGTTTAACGAGGAAAATGTGGTTGATTTTATGAATCCCCAAATTTCTCCCAGCTGGATGCATTCTTTTCTCACTCGGCTGTAGGTTGTGCTATATACTTTCATTCCTTAATCTCATCCATCCTATCGTCTGATCCCTCATATCCATGCCCATTTTTATATCGTCGCTTGCTTACACAAAGGTTGATTTGAACTGGGAAATAAAGCAAATTTTTACAAGCCTTAAACCTTGAATTTCAAATAGATGGATTTGGCTCTGATTTGAGCCACATCAAGCTTAAATTCCGTACCATTTTTTGTTTAGCTAAAGACCTGGCATCATTTTTTCTATCTTGATATAACTGTTGGGCTTCCATTTTTTAAACTCGATTTTGCTATACGCAAAAAGCCCAATAGTCAATACTTGTAGCCATATAAGATGCATGACAAGTATAATATTTATTTTAAAGGGTGTCAAGTCACCGCTCATGTCCTGTCAGCTAGAGTATCTACCCTATGGTAATTACGGTGAAATGGACTTATTAAAGTCAAGTACCAAAATGAGATATAGAATCAATGATGTAACTTTATTATAGTACAAGCAGAGTTACCTGGCGTCACTTGGGTTTATTTATAAGCTCCCACTGACAGCCTAAAGGCTGTGCCAGCACTACTCTCGAGCCAATTGGACTAACAGCTTTGCTGTTACCCTTGTGGCTGGTGAACTGGTTATCCTAAATCTAGTTAATAATCTATAATAATCTACTTAAAACTCTAGATGATTTTTGTTTGGTTTCAGGTGAGCAATTTGGTGAATTATTCAATAATATTCACCAATTCTCACCCACTCACCCAAATAGATTAACCCTATCAGACTCAAAGGTTTCAGATATCAGTCAGTCAGTCAGTATGTCAGTGAATGTGTTTTATTAAGTAGATATAATATGGGTTTTATATATTACACTTAACAATATAAACCCCAAAAGGAAAATGATTAATAAATTTAAAGAAGGGGGAAATCTGGAAGAGAGGCTTGGTCAGGTGATGCGTTCCATATGGTATAATGCTTTTGTATCATATTTTTGATAGGGCAAAATTGTAAGTTGAATGTACCAAGTTGAATGAGAATTGGTATCATTAGGTTAATCATTGAGCAAGTTATTGATTCTTATCCTTTTGCCATTTCATATTAATTTACTGCCTTGAGTGCCATCTTGAGTAATTATTGTCTGATCTTCTGATTTTCTTTTATTTCAATTAGGCATGATTTCATCTCAGGGTATCTTAGGCTCAATTCATTCTGTTAGAATTTTCCTAAGGTCAAATTGAGTTAAGCTGACTATCAATTTTTCTGGATTATTTATTGAGGTAACTCCTTTAACCACTTCTCAGGTCTAGGTATCAATTCTATCATGGGAGTCAATTAGTCAATATTCTTCCTATCATATCTAATACCCTGATATTCAATATCACCCCCTTCAAGAATATTGGCAGGGGGGTACTAATTCAAGAAGTGACTATATACACAGTTGCTAGTCTTTTCAGTTTTTAAAGACTTGATTGAGTATATATCTCCATATTTATAAGGTATAGTATATAGCCCATCCCAGGAGGAATCCAATCTTCCTCCTTGAGGTACCATATAATTATGATAGTATAGGACTGAGTCCAAAATACAAAGGCAAATAAAGGTTGGTAAGTTACATTTGCTGCTTGACCTTCTCTTATAACAGTCTTAGCTATATTTTTCATTGCCTCTAATTGAAATTTTATGTCTTCTGGGATAATCTTCTCAGTACTTACTCAGAATCTTTGTCATTATACTGGTAACTTTATGAGATTTCAAAAACTGGGAATCCAGGTTCTCTTATATATAAGGCTTTGAAGGGAGACTGATATAGAAATGGCTAATAAAATTGAGACTTGACTGCCAGTTGGGGTATGTGAGCACCCAGAAGACAAGCCAGAATTCTAGGGGCATAACCATCCATACAACTTGATATCAGGCAGAAAGGGAAGTGATCACAGGATGATGTATATTGATGTTATCACTAATCCAATAAGCAACCAAGTTGTAGCTGCTGCAGCGACCATCAATTCTGCTGCTGTCACCACCAGTGGGCCCACGGTGGGCTCCAAACTTGCTGGAGTACCTCAGGTTGCTGAGCATGTGGCAAAGTCATAAAACTTTGTCCAGTGAGGAGAAAGCATCTCCAGTAGCAATGGTACATCCCAAGCCTGGTGGTATACAAAAGAGGGGACGTCCACAATAAGCTACTGATTCAATATCCCATTTAAAGATAGAAGGTAGCAATGTGATGATGATGGCTACTATAGTCCTAATTGTTGCACATCCCTGGTAACATGGCGCTTGGTGAGTGGATGCTGTGAAAGCAAATATAATTTCTTAACTGGAAATTGGCTTGAGAATTTATATTTTATTAAACAAAATTTTTGAAAATAGACTGATAACTGTACCTGTAAGGGACGGTTATCTTATGCAAGCAGGGGCTTAGGGAATAAATGGGGTCTGTATGAACTGGGGGTAGCATAATCCCAATCAATTCCGGTGGATCAGGATTTCACAATCAACTTGATGCTGAATTGTTCTTCCACTGGCCAGCTATTCTCACTAAATTTTTCTATAATTTTTTTTCTACCCTAGAATTATGCTTGTCAGATTGATAACACTTCATCTGGTAGGCAACTGGTTGCACCCATGGCCAGTCTGCATAGGGAGGATCCCACTAGGTATCAGAAGGTTTGATGCTCTCAAGACCCTGGGGTGGGACTCATAAAATCCAGTGGAAAGGAAAACCCCTGTTGAGTTCACCCTGGTTGTACTGCACTTGGCTTGAGTCCACCAATCCTTTACTATTTTTAGGCCCCTTGGTGGAACTGGAACTATTTCTGGGGAGCAATACCCATCACTTACCACCAAGCGGTAGCCTCTCACTGCTGTCACCTCTATACACCCCCTAATCCACTGCACCAACTTTTGGGTGGTGAGGTAAGGGGGAAAGGAGGCAACTTTGAAGGGGTATGCCATCACCTACCTCTCATCAACCACATGTGCTGACTGCTCAGGGTGATGAGAGGGATAGCTACCTTCTTTTCCCACTACTTTGTGAAGAACAAAAGTTTCTGTGCAGTTAAGGTGCAAGGGGTGGTCCCCCTAGACTTACATTATTTTTTTCTCTTTGAACAGGGGGAGCACACCACTGGAAAATTTAGTGAGCATGACATTCTTGTGGGCTTTTGGCAACATAATGTCCAAGAGCATGGAGATTTTCAGGGGGAAAGGTTGCGTGGGGGTGCAGGGCATGCTAAGCTCTACCAACTCACCACAATTGACACAGTTTCAGATGCCAACCCAATTGTTCTCATATACCAGGAACCCCTTCCAGACTACAAGATATTAAATGGATTATGAGATCTCTAGGAAGCCAAGCAGCCTTGACCTCAGCATCCTCTGATCCCTCAACCACAGTAGGCTCTGGTTCTACTGGGGGTATCCCTTAAATGGTCAACTTCAAAACATGAAAAATGGGGTGCTATTTCCAGTGAGCCATAAGTCACAACTGAAGTGCACCATTGTCCAAATCCACCTCCACCACATGGGGCTGTAAGTCTGGAGACCTAACCTCTTGGGTTGGATCAGAAAAGGTTCCTTATAGGAAGAAGAAGGGACCTAATGCTCCTGTGGAGCCCTTGGCTCAACTGGGGGACTTGGTACATGTGGTTGATGAACATTAGGTCACTGCATTGACCCCAAAGATCCCACCACAGTATCCCCTTTGGCTGCTTCTTCTCTGGTTGAAAGGAAAAACGAGGTTTATATGGAGGTAATACAGGCCATAAGTCACCAACAGCACCTCCCCTCTCCACTGGCCTCCATTCCGCCATCCTTTACTTCCTTGGAAAGAAAGTAATTGGCTTCAAATCTCAGGAAATTGTTCCTGTTTCAGGAAATCTGGTCTGGAACATGGAATCAGAAATTCTGGGTCTGGGAAAGCCAATCTGAGTCAAAAATCTGTTTAAAAACTTTAAAAAATATTTTAATTTTTTTGAATTGACCCTAGTGGAATCCAATTCATCTGCCCCTTCAATCTTAGTAAATCCGCTCAAGTTTATATCATTGAGGTTCCCTCCCTAGCAAATCAGAAAATTATGTTGCCAAAGCTTTTGCAACCTTTGTGTAAGCTGGATGACGACGCCCTAAGCCCAGGCTGAGTACCCATGAGTACGTCAGCTGCCACTGCCCAAGAAAACACACAAATGAGCCCCTTTTCCCCCATTTTGCATATATAAGGCAACTGCCTCTGGAAGGAGCAGTCATTAGTTCATTTTCACCCGTAAGTTTAGGTAAAGCTGATTTTACCCAAAAACCTACTCAATGATCTCCATCTCTATTTCAATGTACTTTCACTTAACCCAGCAAAGTACGCAGTGATCTGCATTTTATAGGGCTGAGGGTTATCGAGTGGGTCTTCTGAGCCATCAATCTGGCAGCCCATCAAATGGTGATCGCAATTAAAGAATTTGCCACAGGATCATGAAGCCAATCTGCCACTTCTAAAGAGTTTTTTGAGCCACCAAACTCTTTGCAATGACCTGTTTCCCATTCAGCACCTGGCGGACAAGCTACAAGTCCGCCTCCTACTTTGTGAAATAATCAGAGAATTTGTATTAAATTCGCCCCACTGATCTTCTGGTAGTTTGGCACAATTTGGGTGGAATGAGGCTAGCTCTGCTAATTGTGATTCTCCATTTGGAGGTGAGGAACAGCCATCCTCACAACTGCAAGGTGGTGACCAGGCATCAAACCATCCAGGCCATCTCGCCAAGGGCCAATCTAGTCAAAATCAATTTATTAAATTGATCCGCCATTCTGGCGACATCCCCGACCTCTCAACTCATTGAAAAATCCCTTGATGAGTGCAAGGCAAGGCTAATGCCTCCCAATAGTTAAATTGATTCAATTTGATTTGATTTGTAAACCCATTCAGCATTGCAAAAATTTTGAAAATTTAAATGATTTTCAGAATTTTTACCATGATGAACCAGTACAAGAAGGCTTGGAAAAAGAGCCCAAAGGTCACCAACTGCAAACCCAGGAGACTTGGTCATCCTCCTTGCCTCTCCCACCCTTAGAAGCCTCAGCAAGACCCACGGTTGCCCCCATTGCAACCATTTGGTTTGTTATGGGGCCTTTGGTATGTTCTCTAACTTTTATTTCCCTTACAAAAATAATAGAGGATCCCTCCTAAAACTGATCAGAACTGCTATGATTGGTATTCTGAGCTTTCCACTGGGCTGTTACATACCCAGATTGGAAGACCAGTCTTACTTTAATCAGAAGAATCCATGACATATTGGACCGACCAATAATTTCAGCACTTTCCACCCTCCTCATGGGATCAGGCAAAGCAGTTGCTTATTTAATTACAATGAATTTTCATTCCCTATGTGACTAAGTTTTCTCTTGCTGGTCACTCATCTCATCCTGCAGGGCATGTAAAAAAATTCAATTGACCCAGAATAGAATCCATCCAGCACCAGTAAATCAGGCTGCAACTTTGGCAAGTGTAGTAACAATGGGAATCACCCCATTCCCCTCACCTGAAGTAGCAGAGAAGGTGCTAGATGCTCTGGCAGAGCTTCATGTACGCTTTGCAGCTTGAGTTCTTGACTCCCAAACCCACTGATTTACAGAGAAGTGTGTGGCTCTCTTAGATGCTCTTGATGGAGAAGCACGCCGCTGGGTCAGAGGAGTATTACAGGCTGCAAACTAATGGTGAATCACACTCCCTTATTGAGTTTAGTGTCTGATGCGGTCCAAGCATCTGAATCTAGAGCATCCCGCCTCTACCATCTCTTTACTCTCCACCAGAAGGTCCCTGACTTGCCTTCATTAATTGAGGCCTTCACAGCATTAGTACTGTTGGGATTCAACCCGCTTCCACTCAGCCCCACTCTAATTTCCCTACCTCCAATACCTCTCTGAAATTTCCTCTAACCTCAACGGAGCATTAGCTTCTGTCAGCTAATCAGCTTGTCAAAGGATAGCCTGCTGTCAACTCCTCCCTGATCGATGTCAGGGTGCTGAAGATCTTGCCGATGGAGGACGTTGTTACCCTGAAAGAACTAGGATGAAAAAACAGCCTATAAATATCCGCTCTTTTCACTTAATAAAGTTAATTTTTTACCTCTAGTTTGCTCTTGATTTTACTTTCTTTCTAGAGCCTCTGTTTAGCAAGCTCCTCTCCAGCCATCAACTTCACAATCACTGGTTTTAATACAATAGGTCCCTCGTCACCTATTGCAAAGTGTATAAAAGTTTACTGGCCCCTACGTTCAGGATTCCCAGCTCTCCCCACTGTCTACTCTCTGTGGGGCATTTTATACCATCCATTTTGGTACGCTTCAGAGAAACTATTACCCTCAGCTACCCTATCTCAACAAAATAATTGGTGCTCCCTGCCAGGTACTCTCCCGAGCTACCTGGTGAATAAATATTTAAAATGGATGATTCCTGATAAGTTCTACTTGGCTACTTATCGAAGTATCTAGCATCACTCAATGGGTAACTTCCAATGGAAACCATGACCCTGAGAACAACGAACTTAATTTTATGCAAGTCCATGCTACACTCAATATTTCTATTCTGAACCTTAAACCCTAGAACTATCGTTTTTAGCCTACAGGTGTTGCTGATACTATTAATTGATTACTTCTAGGTGCTCTTTTCCTCAGAGATTGCTCCCAACATAACCAAACCTCTGCAGTTCCTGATTATATGCGAGCTCTATATGAATCTGCCACCTTACTCAGCTCCAAAGTAGAAGTATCTCGCGTAAAGAACTATTTGCAACAGTTTGCGCACCCATCTGTTCACCATATAGTTCAAAGTATGGGGATCCACCATTAGGAAATCTTGAAACAGTTTACCTTGTCTCAATAATTACACTCCTATCTTTTAGAATTCTACATCTTGGTTTCTTCAGTCATAAGGGACAACTGCGAGGCCATTCTTAAAAATTGCAACCAACTTATCTCTATTCAAACCCAACTCTCCCAACTGGACGTAGGAGTGCTTAGCCTGCTTTGTGAGGAAGTAGATACCCAATTTACTGAGACCACCCTGATTATTGAGAGTCAGTTGCAACAAGCCATTACCGATCTCGCCAGCCAACTTAACACTATTACTGAACAAACTTTTGAATGAATGAATCAGATTAAATCAGCCATCCAATCAGAGTTTAATGTCTCAGGCGTGCCCAAAATCCCAGGACCTCCTGGTCCTGTGGGTCCCCAGGCCCCTTGGGAGCAGGGATCAGCTGGCCTCGCAGGGGTGATGGGGCCCCTGGTCGTGATGGAGGTGAAGGGCCACCTGGGCCAACTGGCCCCTTTGGCTATGGACATCCTGGTCCTCGTGGGTCCCCTGGCCCTCCTGGCCCTCATGGTCTGACTGTGCATTTACCTTCCTCTCCAGAGGATCCTTCCTTAAATAGCCGCCTTTTTACTCTCAAACAAGACCTTGAAAATATTGCTTGAAGCTGTTGGCTATATCTCTCTGAAGAACCTATTGATCTAAACCTTACTGCCAATGCAGTTAAGGAAGGGTTAGACAACACTTACCATCTTTACAATTCTCTCAATGCCGATTTAATTCATCAAAAGAAGAAAATTATTAGGTTGGAGCAAAACCGTTATGATCTCCAATTTTTAATTCAAAATCTACATGTTGAAATGAAATCATTATACAACAAACTTCAACAAAAAGCATCTACGGATTCCCTAGTTGCCCAAATTGGGGCTCTTCAAGATGATCTGAACAATTTTTGTCAACAAGCTGATTTGAATCAAAATCCTTTGCCTCCTTCCAAATCAAAGCTATCCAAAATTAATTGAAATAGCCCAGTGGGCGTTAGTGTTATTTTGGCTCTTGTGGGCACTACATTTAAACCTTCTTTTAAAGACAAGTTCACCATGAGGGAAGAAAATATTGATTCATTTATATATATTTTGAGAACACAATGGAGGAAGCTCCTGATTGACAAAAAGCTAAATACTTACCATCTTGTCTTAGTAGATCTACTCAATAAATCAGGGTACCCCACCTCATGTGATGAAGCACTTGGGCTGTGATGAAGGCCCCGTTTATTAAAGAAATTGGTAGTGATCTCACCTTGGAAAATCAGAATTAGGCCTTTATAAGTATTAAGTTAAGATGTGGCAAATCCCCCGCAGAGTTTGCTTCTTGATTCTATGCTGAGGCTCAAGCGTTGGTAACTAATAACCGCCTAACACTCAATGATGCTGTTGTTGCCATCCTGTCCGCTTTAGAGTTCAACCTGCAGCTCCATCTTCACATGACTTCAGTGAAACGAAACTTCAATTCTATTTTATATATTAAGTGAGCCCTTCATGAAATTCCCGCCTCTGTAGTTACTGCCACTCCTGCTTCCGCTTCAGCCTCTTGTCCTCAAATTCATGTAGTGAAAAACAATGAGTCTGGAAAAAATTAAGCTTGACCCAACTGCACCTATTGTGGCCATCACAACCACAACATTCAGCATTATTTGACAAAAATGGCTGAAGAAAAAGCAAAAGAGGGTCAGCATTGGGCGAGAGGCTCCCTATTCTGATGACTTTACTGCGCCTCAAAAACAATCAGTTCATACCATTTTTGCTGAACTTGTTGCCCTAGTGCTCCCAAAGAGGAAACCCCTACTGAGCTACTGTTGATAATAAACCTATCGAATAATTCTTCATATCCTCTTTTTAAGCTATCCCCTGCAGCTATATACTCTATCCCAGCCCAGCGGGGAGTGATAGTAACCCATATTTAAGTGGTGCTCCACAAAGTGAAAGTTCTCGCTATTGTTGATTCTGGCTCTCCAATTAAAATATTTCTTCTCAAATAAGAAAACTTAAGATTCAGCCTGATCTTAACCATTCATCAGAATATGGGACAGCCAGTACCGCATATGCTCAAGCTATAGATGCTTACTCCCACTTGCCCTAAAGCTAGATAGCCTACAGCTCTCTATCCCTGCTGTAGCTCTGGATGATAATAGCTACGACCTCCTGTTGGGCACTGGGCTTCTTATGAAACATGCTGATTATATTAACTTTAATTATAACTTTATTTCTATAATAGGATACTGTGTCCCATTACTCTCAACTTCTGCTCTTAAGGAAAAAGGGGATCAGAAAGTGAGGACATGCCTGCTCAAGTCTCCTGCTTCAGTTGAGCGTTTAGAATATCATGTGTTGGAGTCCAAAGTTAAGTTGCCCCCTTCCATGGTTGAGGCTGAGGAGGGGATGCCTTTACATACTCCCCAAGTCATTACCAATACCTTCGCAGGCCAGATCCTGGTAGACACTGGGATCCAGTTGGTTTTCCCTCCTGATCACTTTCTCAAGATTTCAAGTTTACTTAACCTCCATATTCAAAGCTCTCCCCTGTCCAGAAGTTTTATATCCTGCTTACTAAGGCACTGTCACTGTTCTTCTAGCAAACCTCTACCAGTCTCCTAAAGCCATTTAGATGATTTAACCTATCACTTATGTCCGCTCTTGCCTTATGATCAGGTGTAGGAGGTTCATGGCGTTGGGACTCTTCATGATTTTGGTTTAGAGGAGCCCCTGTCATTGCTGCAGTGCCCATACAATTTGGTTCTGATTTTTCTGCCGAGCAAAAAGTGGCTGCTGAAGCTTTATTTGATAAGTATATGGATATTTTCTCCTCTGGCCCTCACAACTATGGCCATATGCAAGGTGTACGACACCAGGTCTTTACCGGAGATGCTGCTCCTTATTGCTCTCAACTCTATAGAAAATTGAAAACTGAAGAAGCCCAGGTTACCCTCAAATCAAAGAAATTGCTTGATGCTGGCCTCCTTCAACAATTGCGTAGTCCCTGGTCATCTCCTCTCCTGTTGATTAAGAAGAAGGACAGGAGCCATAGTGTTGTTATGGACTAACGACAATTAAATTCTATTAAACACAAGGACGACTATCCTTTACCCTGCATTGATGACTCCTTGCAATCCTTATCTGGCTCCTAATATTTTTCTGTGATGAACCTGGACAGCGTCTACTGGCGGATTGATCTTTCTGCTGAGGATTGTGCCAAGTGTGCCCTTATCTACCATGAGGGGTTGTTTGAGCCCACCAGTATGCCGCAGGGGTTATGCAACGACCCTGCCATTTTCCAACTGGCTATGGACAAGTTGTGTGAGTCCTGGGGACCATCCCTTGCAACTTGATAGGGATCAACACCCCTTCCGGACGAAAAAGGGTCATAAGGCTCCAGTGGACCCTCTTTCACAGCGAGTGACCTAGCCCATGTGATAGATGAGTGCTGGGTGACTGCTTCCTCCCAAAAGATACCCCACTCCACCACTTCCTACCTCGTCAACCCTGGTAAGTTTGATAGAAGGAGTCTGCAGGGAGATTGCGCATACCAGGGGGCATGGACAGGCCCCTTGCACCACCCACTCCCCAGGCAAATTATATAGAATTTTGAGGAGACAGCAATTCCCAACATTGGAGCCTGGCCTGAAAATCCTGGACTGGGGGAGACAGTCCATACTGGCCTGCACCGGAAATCAGATCAGGTTACAACTCAGAGCTCGAATCAGGTCCCAAATGACTTTGACCATCTGCCCCAATGCTCCAAAATGGATCCAGGAATTGGATCGCATGAGTATTCTAGTTGAGGGATTGGTTTGAGTCATAAACAATCTGATCTAAGGGCCCCTGCCTCCTGGGACAAATCTGGAACACTTGAACCACGTGAATAGGCTGACTCAGATGATTAGGACCCAGATTAATAGTATCAACTTGGTTTAGCCCCAGGAATCTGAAAAAAATTTTCAAAGCTTTCTTGACTTTTGCCAAAATCTGAAGCATCATCCTACCCCCTCTGAGCCAGCCAACCAAATCCCATCACCAAACCCCAAATGGCCAATCCCATGATACCTTCCTCATGCATTTTGTCCAGTTCTTAAGGCAACTTCCCTGGCTGGGGGCATTTGTCAGTTCATTCTCTTATCTTCTGCTTAATAAAATTCGAATTCCCCATCTAGCTTACCGTGACCTCCATCTGCCTTATTAATTTTATAAAAATTCCACCGATTGATCTGACAAAATGCACCATCTCCCAGGTTCTCCTGCTGATGTTCGCCAACTGGGTTATCTGGTCACTCAACCCTACCAAGCAGCAGCAGATCATAAACGCAATAATCCACCTTGCCCCTGATGACGATGAACCTGCTGCTTTGTTCATGACCATGCATCCATTTAATGGAAACCCTTCCATCCATTCAGTTGCCAAGTCCCACAAAACTACTCCCCGGCTAGAGCAGCACCCAAGAGCCCCCGCCCCACTGCTCGTGGACTTGGCATCCATAACCGCCTCAGCCACCAATGGCTCAGCCAGCCTGTGGGACCTGAAGCACCCCCTCCATGGGAAGCTCAATCCCAACCCCTCTTGTGAGTCTTACTCTACCTCCACTCACGCTTCCAATCATGCAGAGGCCTTTGTGCTATCCCCCATTGGCGTGCAAGCCTCCCTACTCCTAGCTGAAGGCCAGCAACCGCAAACCCTGGAGGAGTCATCATCCTCCCTGCCTCTCCCGCTCTTGGGGTTGCCCCCAATGTAACCATCTGGTTTGCCTTGGGGGCCTTCAGTACATTACTAGACTTTTACTTTCCTCACATCTTCCATAGAACCCCATTATTGTTAGTCGCTTGGACTGCTATGCCATTGGCATTCTTGGGCATCCACTGGGTGCTTATGCACCCCAACTGGGAGCCCATTCTAGTTCTCCTTAGCCAAATCTGTGACATAATGAAAAGACCACTAATCTTGGCCTTCTCCGCCCTCCTCGCTGGCACAGGTGAAGCGTTGGCCTATGCCATCACTCTGAACATGCTCTCCCTCTGCGACCTGGCTTCTCCTGCTGGTCAGTGGCCTTATTCATCCAGGCCTGCTGCCAGCTCTTCTGAATTGGTCCCCACCCTTCCAAGCGCCAGTGGCGAACGCCACTCCATCAGTTAATGCAATAGGGTTGGGGTTCCCCCTGTCCCTTCTGATGAGGTGGCTAATCAAATCCTGGGCATCCTGGCAGAGCTCCAGGTGCGCCTCACTGCCGATGGTGGGAAATCCCCACTTCCCTCTGATGCACAGCAGAGCGTGGCTCTCCCCAATGCCCTGGATGGGGACACCTGTCATTGGGTCAGGGGAGTGCTCCGCTCTGCTGCCAAGTCAGGAGACCCCACCCCCTTGTTGGCACTGGTCACTTCGGCAGTCCAGGCCCCTGAGTTGAGACCAGCGCGCCTCGTCCATCTGTTTACCTTGGGACAGAGCCATGGACCTACCCTCCCTGATGAGGCCTTTGCAGTCCTGTGTCATGGAAACGGCAGAAGAAGTTTAGACTGGCCTGCTAGTTGAGGTGCATAAGCACCCAATAAGCAAGCCAGAATACCAGAGGAATTGCCAACTAACCGACGTTTTATGAAGCCAAGCATTGGGAAATGATGAATCGTTGGTGTATAACAATAGTGATTATGATCCTGAAAAGAAACCAAATCAAGGCCACCCCAGATCCTGGAGGTCTTACTGCAGGGGGTGGAACCACAGATATGGTTTCAACAAGTTCACTGGTATGATGGCTGGTTTGACTGGGGAGACAAGGGGGCGAATCCTTGCTTGAAAATGGTGGACATAAGGCCACAGTATCCCAGTATATTTATGACAAAAGTTCATAACAACATGGTTAAATTGCCAGAAGTATCTAGCTCGCTGAATCAAATCTATGACAGTGGGGGCCATAGTGACCATGAGTACTGGTAGAGCCCTTTGGTGTATGGAATGATGGGCCACCAGGTAAAAGCCATCAGGAATTTGGCCAGAAGGAAATCCATAAAATCAAAACTGATTGGCTTTTTGAGGCAAAATTTTATTGCAAAGAAAAAGGAAGAAAAATCAACCAACAATTTTCTCAGGGCAATGCAACCGATTAAATAGTGGTCAATTGATGTGGGGACAAGCTGGGATCAAAACCCTTAGTTTTGACCTAACTGGTGAAATATTTGGGAATTTGACTGATAAGTTCACTGGGAACTGACATCAAAGAATTTGGTGGCAGGCTGAGTCACTGTCAGTTTGACCTCAAACGTCCAAACCGAGGCTCAGCTATGTTTCTGATGGTTAGCATGATAGCGTTTGGCCTGATGAGCAGCGGGACTCCCCCAAGGCCACCCCACATAGGGGCAGTCTCATTTGGTTGGGAATGGGTTTGGGACACCCAACCACCCCATGCCTGGTCACTGGGCTGTTTGTTCAGTCAAAAGTTTTGCATCAGCTACAACACCCAATTTGCCAGCAGGGAGCTTTGAACCATCGTCGATGGTGTCTGATGCTATTAACTGCCCATTGGGGATGATCCCCAATGATTTTGAGGGGGGTTAATTTTTTTGATCATAGTGTTGGCCAAATTAAAACCGTTGGCAATTCTGGCCAATATGTCAGTCTTCATCCCTTTCTGACTACATGGAATCCGAATATTGGGCTGACTCCCACACAAATTTTGGGTCAATCAATTTCATTTTGGCAATCTTGGTGCAGATTTCCCCAATTAACTGTACTAGTTCTGCCAAGTTGAGTGTGGGCACCAGGGGAGGGATTCGAAGTGGAAGGGCTGTTACCCAGCACTCATCTACCACGTGGGTGAGGTAACTCTGGGTAACAAGGGGTACAGCCATCATCTTTGATACCTTCTTACTTGGGAATGGGAAAAGGCCCAATCAACAGCCAGGGGATGTTCCCTGGGACTTACATCCTGGCTCCAACTGGCCCCATATCTGCTGAAATTGCCATCTCCACATTCCATGCTGCATTGGACCCCACCACGGCGGCCCACACAGCATGGGACCCTCTACCTGGATCCTTAGAAGTTGCATTTTCTTTGGCCTGTGAAATTGGGGCCAGGCCCCTTCACACTCCCGCATGTCCCATTGCCACCCCTGAGGTACCCCGTACCACATTTCCCTCTGCCAGTGGTCGCAGCCAAGGGAAGCGCCCCCTGGACTTGATGCCTTTTGCTCCCCCTCAGTGGCCACCTCAGGTACCTCCCCCTAGGGGAACCTCTTCCTATAGCACCGCCTGCCCCCAGCCCAGATCAGGAGGCTGGGTCGTTGGGTCCCCAGCGTTCAGAGTCTGCTCAGTTTGGTGCAATTGTCCCCCTGGGTGACCCTGCCTCCCCCTGAAGAGAGTGGAGCGGGTGTACGCATTAACCCTCAACTACCCATTTGGGACAAGGAAGTAGCAGAGACCCCGCATCAGCTGCACTACACCCTTGTGCTTCTGGGCCAGTCTCTCTTGATGGCGGGTCATGCCACCTCAATGGCTGCCCTTTCTCGTGCTCATCCTAATAAAGAGGACCAAGCGTACTTCCTGTTCCCCATTTCCTTTCCCTATGAGTCAGGGGAAATCCTAGTGCAAGCCCTTCTCAACACTGGAGCGGCAGTTACTTTATTGACCTTGGAGTGGTGCAGTCCTTGCACCTAACAATGAAGGAAGCTTCATCCATCCTGGGCGTCTCTTCAGAGTCCATGAAGTCCTACCACATCTGACTTCCATTGCACTTCTCAGCTGTACATGATTCGCTCTACCCTGTAATTTTGGGGGTGGGCTGGTGGCGCACCAACAAGTTCACATTAATCTTGCAACCAACTCCTTGTTGTTCACAAACCTCAAGTTGAGGGGTGAGTTTCCCTTGCTAAAGACCCTTCCCCAGGGCACATCTCTTGGTTCCCTCCCCACCAGACCCCATCCTAGTCAACCTCCCTCTAGACTTTCCCTCCTTTCTAGCTCTATATAAGGCCATCTTTGACATGTCACTGGCATCCAAGATCCCCTCACACTCTGAATATGACTTGACATTCCAGATGACAGTCGATCTAGTTAAAATCAACTGCCCCCTCTACCCCTATACAAAGGAAGAGGATAGGGCTTTGGGAAGTTGGCTGGATAAGATGCTAGAGAAGGGTGGCTCATCAAGAATTCTTCCCCTGTCGCCTTCCCAATAGTTTTTTCTAGGAAAGCAGATGGATCCCTGCGCCCATGCGCTGACTATGGCCACCTCAACAACATTACCACCCCAACCCATACCCCTTGCCTTTATAGCAGAGCATCGCCCAAGCCATTGCCAAGCCTCATATCTTCTTGAAGTTGTACTTGGTGAACGCCTTTAATCAGGTGAGGGAGGCGAGAGGATAGGAATGTATCACAGCCATCCGCACTTGCCAGGGGCCTTTCCAGTTCAGTGTGATGCCGTTTGACCTGAAGAATGCACCAGCCACCTTCCAGCGCCTCATTGATGATATATTGGGGGACTTGTGCTCCTCATGTGCAGTGGCCTATATTGATGACATCTTGGTCCATTCCCCCACCCCTGAACAACACGCCAGGGACTAGAAGAGGTAGTGGCAGCCCTCCACAAGGCAGGGCTATTCAGTAAACCCTCCAAGTGCAAATTCTTCAAGGAAGAGGTTGCTTCTAAGGTAATCTTATTCTGAGGGATGTCTATGCCGTTCCCCCCTGCAAGCTGGAGGCTATAAAGTCTTGGCCCACCCCAATCACTCAAAAACAACTTTTCATCTTTCTTGGAACTGTCACCTTTTTTAAGAATTTCTCCCCACTCTCGCCTAACTGGCAGCACCCCTGCACCCCCTCACTGGGAAAAACGCCCCTTTTAAATGGCCACCGAGCGCCAACAGGACTTTGAGGCTATCAAGGAGGTTT